>HG995405.1:10320246-10550246 GCA_905333125.1 Pheosia tremula
GAGGGTGGATCTTTCCAGAAAGGTGTCGACAAAAACCCACAAAACAGAAATGTTCCATAAGAAAAATGAACCTTATTTACACGGTAATAAGGAGGGGCTAGAATGTTCTAGTGTACGTAGCTGCATTCGTGAAATCGGTATTATTCTGAGAACTCCCAGTTCCAGGAATTGCATTGTCCTCGCCTTTTATTTACTAATAATTTTAATAAAAATAATACGAGATATATTCTGGAAGCCGGTTGCAACATTGTTGACGATTCTAGATCTTTCTTCACAGATCGATAGGGGACCTTGGACCCAACAATGCGTTTTTGTTTCTAGAAGCTTCGATAACTATTTCTCGAGTTATCGATACCTCTTTTATACGCATCGTAACATTACCCCCCTCTTAGTCATGCTCGTCCCGAGCATTATTCGAGCCATGATATCGCGCTAACCGGTCCACATGGACTACCTTTGGTTTTCCTCTAAGTCCCTTCTTGATGCGGAAGGTAACATCATTGATCCTTGTAATGACGGTGTACGGTCCTTCCCAGCGAGCTTGAAGTTTCGGAGACTTTCCCTTTTTGCGAAGCGGATTATGAAGCCACACTAGTGTTCCTTCCTCAAACCCGTTGGTGTTCGAATTCCGATCGTACCGGGTCTTCATCCTTGTACTAGTTTTAAGATTATTCTCCCGTACTCTTCTGTGTACTTCATCCAGCTGGTTTTGAAGTTCACTCACATAGTCCGTAACAGGCTTAGGACTATCGGGTGGCGTGCCTGTTATTGCATCGACTGGGAGCCTTATTTCTCGACCGAAGTTTACCTTGGCCGGAGTATGTCCCGTACTATCATGTACCGCGGATCGATAGGACATCAGGAACAGGGGAATGTATTGGTCCCAATCTCTTTGATGATCGTCCACGACTTTAGCCAAGTGGTTCTCTAAGGTCTGGTTGAACCTCTCGACCATTCCATCTGACTGCGGGTGCGCTGGAGTCGTACGAGTCTTATTGATTCCCAGCAGTTTGCACATTTCCTGAAATAAGACAGACTCAAAATTCCGCCCTTGGTCTGAGTGAAGCTCCATGGGTACGCCATATCGACAGACCACTTCCTGGACCAGTTTCTTTGCCACAGTTATAGCTTCTTGATTCGGTGTCGCAAAGACTTCGGGCCATTTAGTGAAGTAATCTTGCACTACTATGATGTACTTGTTCCCATCATCTGTCATAGGAAAAGGTCCAGCAACATCAATAGCGATGCGCTCCCATGGCGCTCCAACGTTGTACGTCTTTAACTTTCCCCTGCTTCTTGTCTGCGGGCCTTTCACTGACGCACAAGCAGTGCACTTACGGCACCAATCCTCGACATCTTCCCGACAACGAACCCAGTAGAACCGTTGTCGCACTTTAACCAGGGTCTTCTTGACTCCAAGATGCCCACCAGAAATACCGTCGTGAATGTGCCGCAGAAGAGGGGCCACCTTACTCCGAGGTACTACGACTTGCATGGTTACTTCCTGTTAAGTATGCAAGTGTGTGCGTGCGGGCTGCGTCCCGCGATGTATATTTATTTGTGTGCATAATAAAGCAGTGCATTCCTGACCACGGTGTTTAACGGTTGTCCCCCGCGCTGCTCCCTACGTATTCACATATAAAACAACTGGCGACGACCGAATTCGCGTTTTTTAAGTAATAAACATGTCTTCGGGAGTGACTTACGGCTTGTTATCATCATTCGATCATCTCAGTAACGATTGGAATAGTTTTAAGTCGCGTTTGACTCAATGGTTCATCGCGAACGACATAAACGATGCAACGGACAAAGCCAAGGTCAAGCGGCGGGCAATAATTTTGAGTGCACTCAGCGAGCAAACATTTCAGTTGGCAAACCACTTGGCCCTGCCTAAAAAGGTGGAGGAAGTGGAGTACGACCAGATTCTAGAACTTTTGGATGGCCATTGTACTCCAAAGCGATTCGGTTTTGCGGAAAAATCAACCTTTTACTCGGCTGTGCAGCGGTCAGGCGAAGCCCCCACCCAGTGGGCGGCAAGGATCAGAGGTTTAGCGGCACACTGCGATTTCAAATGTTTGGAAGAGGCTCTGTTGGACAAATTCATCATGGGCATGGCGGCGGGTCCCGAACGCGATAAGTTGTTTGCGCAAGATCAACGGGAATTATCGTTGGCAAAGGCGGTAGATTTAGCGGAAAGCGTCCGCTGCGCGCGTCTCGCCTCCGGACGGGGGGTCGCAGGCGCCGCTGCCGCCGCGGTTGCAGCTGACGACGCGGGAGACGTATTCGCCGTAACCAAAGTGAAGTGCAGTGTATGTGGTTATACCAACCATAAAGCTAATCAGTGTCGTTTTCGAAATTACAAATGTAAAAAGTGTAACCGTAAAGGACACTTACGGAAAATGTGTAATAACGATAACGATAAGGTAAATTACGTGGAGGACGTGGATGGAGGTGACGATGGTAAGAATGTTTACGTTATTCGTTGTGACAAAGTGAAGCCGATGACCGAGCGTGTTTGTGTCGGTGGGGTAATTTTAGACTTTCAAGTGGATAGCGGTTCAGCAGTTAGCCTAATGTCGAAGGGTACTTACGATAACCATTTTAGTAAAATACCATTATCACCCACTGAGTTAAAGTTGAGGAGTTACACGGGCGATAATATTATGACTTACGGGGTGCTAAGTACATCTATTTCATATATCGGTGAAACGAAAGCTATAGATTTAATTGTTGTTAAAAATAGCAGTATTTCGTTGTTAGGTCGGGATTTCATCCACCTTTTTAAACTGCACCTGGCAAAAAGTTCAACTGAAGTCAACGCAGTCTGTTTAGAGAACAGTTCAATAATTACCGATTTAGTTGCAAAATTTCCAAGTGTATTTTCCGGTAAGCTAGGTACGTTTAATAAATTTTCCGTGGAGTTAAGGGTCAAGTCGGATTCTAAGCCAATTTTTTTTAAAGCCAGGCCTGTACCTTTCGCCTTGCGGGAGAAAATCGACAAAGAATTGGACCGCTTAGTTCAGTTAGGTATTTTAAGTCCTGTCGAACATTCCGAGTATGCTTCCCCAGTGGTGCCAGTATTAAAAAAGGATGGTGGCCTGAGGCTATGTGCTGATTATTCGGTAACGATAAATAAGCAGTTGATTATCGACAAATACCCCTTGCCAACGGTTGATGAACTGTTCTCAAAGCTAAACGGAGGAGAACAATTTAGTAAAATTGACTTATCCATGGCCTATAATCAGTTTCGTTTAGGTGAGGAGTCACAGGCCCTCACTACTATTAATACACACCGCGGCCTATTTAAATTCACAAGACTGGTCTTTGGTTTATCGTCAGCGCCGGCGATTTTTCAACGTTCCATGGAGTGCGTGTTGATGGGCCTGGAAGGCGTTGTCATATTCTTGGACGACGTGTTGATCACAGGACGTGATCGAGACCAGCACAGGGAGCGATTGACAGCAGTATTGCAGAGGTTAAAAGACTCCGGATTAACCGTTCAAGTTAGCAAGTGCGAGTTTTATAAAGACGAGATAAGTTATTTAGGGCACGTAATAAATAAGCATGGCATCAGTAAGTCACCTGATAAAGTAAAGGCTGTCTTAGGCGCGCCAAAGCCTCAAAACGTTTCGCAATTACAGTCATTCTTGGGCTTAACTAATTATTACCGTAATTTTTTACCAAATGCATCGTCAGTGTTAAGCCCATTGTATAGCTTATTGCATAAAAATGTAAAATGGGAATGGACAAAGGATCATGACGACGCATTTGATAAAATAAAAAACATTATGGCATCTAACAATGTTTTGACACATTTCGACTCGGACGCAAAATTAATTTTGACAGTGGATGCTTCACCCACGGGACTAGGAGCGATTTTATCGCAGATAGGTAGTGATGGATGCGAGAGACCAGTATCTTATGCGTCACGCGTTTTGTCAGTTGCTGAAAAAAAATACGCTCAAATACAAAGAGAAGCGACGGCTATTGTTTTCGGGGTAAGGCGATTCCACCAATACCTCTATGGTCGTTCGTCACCGTTCGTGTTACGCTCTGATCATAAACCACTACTGACTATTTTCGGCACCCACCGCGGGATTCCTGAGGTGTCCGCGAACAGGCTCCAGAGATACGCTATATTCTTATCAGCTTATAATTATACAATAGAATACATACGTAGTAAAGATAACAGTGCAGATTATTTTTCGCGAGCTTCGGTATCAGCGGGCATGCCGGGCGTCGTCGAGGGTCGGGGCGGACTGCAGAGCGGGGAGGGCAGTGAAGTCGACCGGGCGGCCTACGTCAACTTTGTGATACAAGGCGACATGCCCGTGACGCCAAATCAGCTGCGATGCGAGACCGATCGGGACCCGATTCTAACCATAGTCAAACGTTACGTAATTAATGGGTGGCCTAGGAAAGTGGTAGATCCAAATTTCAAACCCTACCACTGTTGCCGGTTACAGTTGTCACTGGAAAACGGTTACTTAATGCGCGGACATAAAGTAGTCATTCCGAATGTTTTAAGGGAGACTATGTGTAACGAGTTACACAGCTCGCACTTCGGAATAGTTAAAATGAAGGCAGAGGCGCGCAAATATTTTTGGTTCCCCGGCATCGATGCGGCGCTCGAGCGGCTAGCAGCGGGGTGCGGGGTGTGCGCAGCGCTGCGGCCCGCGCCGCCGCGCGCGCCACTCGCCCCGTGGCCGCACCCGCCCCACCCGTTCTATCGTATACATCTGGATTTTTTAGGTCCGTTAAATAATCAAATGTTTTTAATAATAGTAGACGCTTACAGTAAGTGGGTAGAATGTTACGCAATGTCAGCTTCATACGGTTCCAAAGCGGTGATTACCAAGTTATGTGATTTTATGGCTAAGGTTGGAGTTCCTCATACTTTAGTGAGTGATAATGGTACATCTTTCACTTCCACGGAATTTCAGGGTTTTTGTAAACTAAACGGAATCAGGCACGTTTTTTCACCAGCATACCATCCGGCAAGTAATGGCCAGGCCGAAAGTATGGTAAAAGTGGTGAAAAAAGGTTTAAAAGCTATTATCTTAGATAACGTGAACAGAAAGCCGATACAAGAACAAATATCGAAATTTTTATTTGACTATAGGAATTCTAGAAATGCCACCACGGAACAAACACCTGCAGAAATAGTTTACGGTAGGCCTTTGCGCTCCAGGTTAGACCTGTTGATGCATACAACCTCTCCTCAATCCACAAACCTCTCACGTATTGTAAAGCGTAATCAGTGCTTACAGGCTAGACGTTACAAAGGACGAAACAGGTCGTACCTGAAAATTAACGATAGCGTATGGACATTGAAAAACGTTATTAACAAAAAATACAACTGGATCGAGGGGGTAATTAAAAGACGCTTGGGCACAGTGCTATATTTAGTGTTTATTCCAAGTTTGAAGTTGGAAGTGACGAGACACATTAATCAAATAAGGCCGAGGATCAGTGCAGAAGGCATACACAGAAGTAATACCAGCTGGGACGCGAACGCTATCCCAGATCTTCAACGACACGATGACTCTTTAAACGAGGTTAACTGTGATGAGGAAGACTGGATGAGCGGGACATTGACACCAACACCTACTCTCAGAGAGGAGGAAGAAGAGGAGGATTTCATGACTCCGACAGCAGGCCCCACTAATCCTCGACGGCGCGAGATGACCCCGTCTTGGGACGGACCTTCTGCTGATGAGTCACTGAGTACTGGTCCAAATGGCACCCCCTGATTTGTGTTTGATTATTTGTTAATTAGGTTAAGAGATACCTAGATAGGTTCTGGGGTAATTGTTTTATTTTCTTAGCTATAAGGGGGAGGGACTGTTAAGTATGCAAGTGTGTGCGTGCGGGCTGCGTCCCGCGATGTATATTTATTTGTGTGCATAATAAAGCAGTGCATTCCTGACCACGGTGTTTAACGGTTGTCCCCCGCGCTGCTCCCTACGTATTCACATATAAAACACTTCCTTTCCATCGTTGGATTCCCATTTTCTACATAGTACACTGTTTTCCAGAGTCAAGCTGTCCCACTGAGCCCAATAACTTTTGGTGGTCGAACTGTGAGCAGACACATCACACCATTGGGGTTTGTTCCCAAGACGTTTCCAGTCCAGTATAGGTCGAAGGTCATCGTCCTCTTCTTGGGTCTTCTTCATGCTGATTCCAGTCCATTCATCGTCAAGTTCGGGAGTCCTAATGACTTTGATCTCTTCCTGCACTTCATTGTTCTGACAGTGCTTGCAGTCGTCCGTCATTGTGACTTTCGGAACCTTATCCCTACTAACCCGCACTTGCCTTACGGTTCTGACGACGTTTTGTTTCTCAAACCAATCTCGTTCCGTTTGGGTCGCAACTTCCACGGCCCTCCGTTTTCTAGGACATTCCAACTGAATGTGCCCCTTTCTTCCACACACATAGCATGTTGGCTCAAACTGAAGCTTCCTTTTTCTTTTCGAACATTCCGGCCGAACATGCCCTTTGTCTCCACACTCATAACATGTGGGGACAAACCGAGACTTTTTCTCTTCTGGTATTATCGCTCTAACTTTGTGTAGCCTCGTGTCTTGTTGCACAGCTTCCACCTCAAGAGCATGAGCAAGTGCGTTCTTCAAGGACTGGTGATGTCCCAATTTTACAGCGCCTCGAACTTCTGAGTTTCTTATTCCATCGACAAATGCCTGTAGCAGGTTCACTTCGATCACTTCTGGTGCCGATGAATAAGCCCGACGAACCAGCCTTTCAATTTCCTGGGCCCACTGCTGGAGGCTTTCACCAGCCTTCTGTGATCGCTCACGGAGTTGCACTCGGTACACATGTTCCAGGTGCTTATCACTGTAGCGCGTGTCTAATGCTTCCATTAGTGTCTCCAGAGTCCTTCTTTCAAGCGGCAGGTTTTCCAGAATTGTTAAAGCATCCCCACGTAGAGCAAGTGTAAGAGCTATAAAAGATTGCTCATTGCTCCAGCCATTACCACTTGCAAGTACCTCGAACTGGTACTTGAACGCTGACCACGACGAAGTCCCATCAAAACGTGGTAAATCATGTTTTACAGATGATGGTGAAGCCACTGCAACAGATCCATGTGTTCTTAGCTTCATCACCTCCTTATTAAGAGTTTCCCAGCGGTCTTCCATAGCCTCATTCTTGAGAGTTACTTTTTGTAAGCGCTCTTCAAGGTTCCCTGTCTTCATGGTAACTTCTTTATCAAGCACTTGTACGCGGTCCTTTAAGGTATTAACTTCTTCTCCGAGAGCTGTGATACCTACGCTGATTTTTTCTAGGACAGCTTCTTGGCTGGCCTGCACCACTTCCTTAATCTCCCGCTGCGTAGCCTCTTGGTTAGCCTGGAGCATTTTCTGATTGGCCTCTTGATTGGCCCGCATCATTTCTTGCATAGAAGCCATTTTTTGATTGGCCTCTTGATTGGCCTGCATCAATTGTTTGAGTTCCTGCCGACTGGCTTCTTGGTTGGCCCTCATCATTTCTTGCATAGAGGCCAGCAGTGCTGACATGTTTATGTCTGGTGAGCTAACCCCTGGTGCTGCCACAGTTCCAGCTGGTACCTCAGCATCAGCCCGAGGCTCTTCCTCTTCACGGCTACGATGACGTGCAGCATCCATCTCCACTTGCCGTCTGGTTCGTGGGGTACGTCCTTCGTCTTCACGTGGTAGTAACGGCATTCCGCTTCTGACACCAATTGTTACGTGCGGGGGTAATCAAATGCCGATTACGTGAAAATTACTTTAATCGCTCTCCACACAGAAGGCAAAAATAGTACACACCAGTACACTAATTAGTCAACACTCAAATCACAATACACCAAATCACTTTGTAACACAGTTGTCCACAGTATTCGCTAGAGTCGCCGGTATAGTCTTCTTAGTTCGCTTCCGAGAGATGTGTTCACAATCGCTTTCAAATAGAAACTGTCTCGTCGCTGGTCCTGCACACTATTTATAATCCGAAAATAGCGAGGGTGGATCTTTCCAGAAAGGTGTCGACAAAAACCCACAAAACAGAAATGTTCCATAAGAAAAATGAACCTTATTTACACGGTAATAAGGAGGGGCTAGAATGTTCTAGTGTACGTAGCTGCATTCGTGAAATCGGTATTATTCTGAGAACTCCCAGTTCCAGGAATTGCATTGTCCTCGCCTTTTATTTACTAATAATTTTAATAAAAATAATACGAGATATATTCTGGAAGCCGGTTGCAACATTGTTGACGATTCTAGATCTTTCTTCACAGATCGATAGGGGACCTTGGACCCAACAATGCGTTTTTGTTTCTAGAAGCTTCGATAACTATTTCTCGAGTTATCGATACCTCTTTTATACGCATCGTAACAGTATTTAAGTATTTCAAGTGTTGTCAAAATGCTGGTGTTATATTTTCGTTTTCTTTTCAGCACTGGGTTGTATATGATTTATTAAAGGCAACTTGCGTAACGATGACGTCAGAGTCATTTGGTTTGGATGACAGATAAACATACACATTATGATGAAGAAACTGGTAAAGTGTTTATTCTATAGATGAAGTCGGCTCCCATATATAGGGTTGGCGATCAGGGGACAGATGTTGGCTTCTCGAACAACGACTTTGGCCCAACAGCCGTCAATAATACCTATTCAGGATACAGGGTCTACAGTTGTTCCCAAACAAAGGCACTAGATTTACTGTCTTATCGAGATAGATGCCTGCATGTCTCGGCAGTGCTTCGTAACTATAAGCGGGAGATTTCTTCCCAAAACGTAATAATTTCATCTAACCATAACCAAGTAATCACAAACCGAGCTTATGATAAATCTACCAAGATATCAATCCGTCTCACTGTCAAATTCAAGGAGCCATTCTTGTCATAGCCAATATAAAATACGTCTCACACAAACCCTACCCACTTCTAATAAAGTTCAAAATGTATTGATTCATCGATATTGTCGGCTGTTATGAGATGTCGATACAATCGTCCATGAATGAAGGTGAATCAATCAATGTCGGGCACCTCGATGCCTCATCCTGGATCCCTAATAATCCCCCCTACCTATGGAGGAGGTATCGTTATGTGCGATTAAAGGTATGATCAATGGAACTTTTTATGGTAACGCCTATTCATTTTATTATGGCAATGGTTGGTATTGTTTTAATGGTATTATAATTTGGGTAGGGACAGCTTAAAGCTTAATCAAATGTAATCATGTCTTATATAAATTATTATGTAAAAAATTACATTATACACAACACGTTATATACGTTGCGTATGTCTACTTAATCTTCGAAATTGGAAATTGTTATACTCAATGAATGAATGAATGACTGAAGGATAAAACCCCCATCGAAAAAAAAGTTTTATATTTGCTGTCTGCTGAAGAATTACCGACTAGTCTTAAGTAGTGAAATGAAAACAAGTACCTACTTAATACCTACCAAGTCAACACAAGCTGGTATTAGCTTAAGTAACAAAAACTATTGTAATGGACTTGATTCGGTTCGTGGCTTGCGCCCGAGGAGCGCTCAGGAGAGCTCGGACGTCTATACCCAATATAAATGTAAATGTAACTTGAGGTACACCGCTGCCCAACTTGACAAAGATTCGATAAATGTACAGGGAGGGCATGTATAAAATATAGGCTATATCCTCCATATCTTTATTGAATTTAAATTATAAACATGGTTTGTATCTTGCCTTTAACCCCTGTTTTTTAACCGACTTCAAAAAAAAGGAGGAGGTTCTCAATTCGGTTGTATTATTATTATTATTTTTTTTTTTTATGTTTGTTACCTCAGATCTCCGTCATTTATGGACCGATTTGGAAAATTATTTTTATATATGAAAGGATTTGCTTACAGATTGGTCCCATTCTTTTCAAAAAATTGTTCTGATCATGGGATCCATGAGGATTTGAGAGGACTCCTCAAATTTTATAGGCAAACCTATAGCAATTTTGGTATTTTCATCAAGAAGTCAAGCATTTGCATTCAGAAAGTATCATTTGTTGAAGTGAAAGTGATGAAGAAGACCACAAATGGCCACCGGAACTTGTCAGTGATACGTATTTCACGGGTTGCGCCAAGATAATCTCGATTATGATCGTTAAGCGACTATGACAAAGCAAATTTAAAGAAATGGTTCTGATGAATATGGTACCATCGAACTGATGATAAACCCAGGAGGAACCGGAACATTGTAATAAACCAATGAATCCAAGCCGTGTTTGGGCTTATTGAAATTGTTATGGGATGCACTTTGGCTATAAATACATCTTTTTCGTGGATGTTCCGATTTGGATTATTCTTTTTTTTACAGAATAAGGTATACCCTTTCAAAATTCAGCGAGATTGATTCAATGGTTTTTGTTTTATATCTTGATTTCTTTGAATCTATATTTATCTCGCGATGATGTTGTATTTGGTATACCTATTATCCAGTAAAATTATTGATATAAAAATCTTTTTAGTGACAAAGAATAGTAAATATATCCACTAAAAAGAGTAAAATAAAAACTTTTTAACAAAATAAAAACCGTCTTCAAAAAACTAAAAAGCCAAAAATAATCTAATCTTGAAATCTACCTTGTTTAACTAAAACTAATATTTAACTAATCTGAAGTCGGTGCCAAATAAACAACCGACGAAGAATAGCAAAAGCCTACTCCAGTGACGAGAGCGCGGACCAATTTGTAGGTATAGTCTTTGGCGCAGACCGGCAATACTCGACTCAGTAGTTTTTTGGCACCGACTTCAGATTAGTTAAATATTAGTTTTAGTTAAACAAGGTAGATTTCAAGATTAGATTATTTTTGGCTTTTTAGTTTTTTGAAGACGGTTTTTATTTTGTTAAAAAGTTTTTTATATGGTAAAAGAATAGTTATAACGTTGGATTCAATCTGTTAATAAGATGCAGACAGATCATCATACGTTTTATTTGACAACATCGTGTTACAAAAATATTAAAAGTTGATATCCACGATTCGTGGTTAGACTTGGTAGCAAACGTTACATGTGTCTCAAAGACAAGTTAGATTGGTAGGATAGAGTTATTTTTGTCTAATGGTCTGGGAGATCCAAGATTCTGGTACTGGGTATTGATTTAAAAGAAAGCGAGAAATACAAAAATGTATTCCGTACAAAAATTACACACTGTTACAGTGACCTACGGTTGCACTAAATAAATGTCTAGTTTAGCGTTTGCATTGCTCTGTTTTGTAGAAATTGTACGTAAGAAAATAGGCATTAAAAGGCGCTCCCGATTGTCCTCTCGTCTAAGCGTGCTCCTTGACTGCTCTATGGGTACATATCGAAGTGGTGCGTTCCGAATCACAAGAGGCTCTCATGCATAAAGAAACCGCCGCAATGGCGCATCACAGCGCCACCTGCACGTCAAGCCGCTGAATATTTCATTGTGATTACGGTTTCAGAACGCGCGCCGGCGGTCAATTCCATTTTTGAATTTGGATACGTTGAATTTTTATGATTAAGAAAATATTTTATCCAAGGATTTGTAACGATTCCTAATATCTATTTCTACACCTCCCTATTTGGATAGACTTGACGACCTGTAGATTATGTATATGTGGGCACCGTTGCGAAAGAAACAGAAATTAATTTTAAGGGTTTTAGCAAATCTATTTACTCAACGCTATACGATACTCCAATGCATTACGCCAAAACTAGCGAACCAGGTTTTATTTAGTTATTCTAGTAATACTCAGACTAAAGAAACTTACTATTCCAGGAACTGCCATAGTTGCAGTTCTTTGTTACCCGTCGACACTGTGGGTAAAAACGAGACACATTTCATACACTTTTACATTAAAAACTGAACTCCAAACAAGAAATGTGAAAGTTTTATAAACAGCCGCTCGTCGCGCCCCCTGCCGCTAAATTAAATAAGCGGAACGGGAGACAATGCATAGGTAATGCGAGCCAAACTTGGCAATATTAAAATCATGGATACTGACTAACTTTGGCTGTATGGATAAATATTCATAATTGGGACCGAGTTCGTTGGGGCAGGTGGACCCGAGGAAGTTGTACACTTGTTTTTGAATTAAATTATTTAGTAGATAACATCTATACTTAGTTTGTCCTAGGGGACTTGTAGCAAGGATGATTCATAAGGTATTTACGAACAAAGGAAAGGTACAATTGACCAGTTACCTACTCGAAATATGTTTGAAGTTGCTCACAAAGCTTCTCTGGTGAATTAAAGTTCTACTCACCTCGCGTTGAAGAAAACAACAGTTGTTTTCATACTTAGCTTATTTAAAGTCTCTTAGCCTATCGTAGAAGCACCAAAAATAATTTATCTTGATAAAGATGACGAGTAGAGTGCTCATTGCGAGATGAATCTTTTAATATGTAGCCGGCGAGCCAAGCTCAAATATTGGCGGCACACGTAACAAAAGGTCGGTTGCCTTATTGAAATCCGCCGTTCGGTGCTCCGTGCTGCTATCGCGCCTAATAACGTGATAGCTGAAAAGGGCGGCGAGGGACTTTTAAAAAAACAGATGTCAGAATCTAGAATTTTCCATTTCGGATTTTTTTTTATTACATTGTAGGCAAGTATTTGATCTCGATCTCACCTGATGGTAAGTGACGATGAGATCTACGATGGAGCATACTTGCCTAGGTAGGAAGGCGGCAGTAGATCGAGACGCTACATTCACTAGGCACATGCAGCGCAACTGATCTGACCCGCCATCCATGAATGGCAACACCGAACATCATGCCGGAACACGGCTAGGCCGCTTGGCGACATGGCTTTGTTCAGTGGGTGGGGACTAGCCACGGCCGAAGCCTACCACCAGTAGAGTTGTCACCTGGTTGGCACCACCCAGGGTCACGTGTAGGGTATCTCGAGGGTACTTAATTCTCCTAAGGACGAAGGTGACTCGACCCCGAAACAGTATTTGACAGTATTGAGGGTCCTAATTCTCCAATTTATATCATAGTAACAAATCCATAGAATTACGTGATAAAGTATGAACATTGACGAGATTATGTAGTGACACTTTTGACCTACTTTAATATTTGAATGTGATAAACGCGGGAACAAAGCCGAGCCACACAGATCTCAAACAATGTACAAAAATGTTGACATTTCTACAAGTCTCTCTCCATACTTATCACGCTGTCGATGTAGAATACGAAAAAAATATCGTCGTATCAGGAAATGAAACAAAGGTGCAGGCTTGGGCGCGTAATGCCAGACTTCATCTGCGCCTCATTGTCCAATAATAGAGTGCAGCGTGTCTATACTTTGTTCAATTATGAATTTATTTTATTAAAAGTTAGCTAGTTGGTAGAGCGTTGGTATGGTTGGTAGAGAGAGACATCTGAAAAGTACTTAGTCACTCACTCATCTCGAAGATTTCATGAACAAAGTCCCTAAACTAAAATATGTCACGTATGTAGGTGTGATTCTAGGTGATCGTTAGAATATATAACAGGAGCTGTGAATAATATATAGCTACTAAATAAAACATGCAGGTAAAAGCGGTCGGTCATAGAGGAAAATCCATTTTATTTTTAGAAAATCCCAAATTCGCGATGCTTTATTTATATATGATGGAGTGCACAAATACATACCAAGTTTTGAGTATATCTGAACCATTTTTTTCAGCCAACCCCTAGATTTACGAGATATTTTTTTTTGTAAATGCAGTCAGCCCTATAAAATTACAAAACAAATTAGGTATTAAAATTGGTACACAAATTACACACATAGACAAAAAACAGAGCAGAATTGAGAACCTCATCTCTTTATCGAAGCCGTTTTAAAATCCAAGCACAGCAATAGACGGGAAAATTTAGGCAAAACAAGAGAGCGTCGCAGGAGCAGGAAGCGTGTCACATATTTATGTGTCGCGCCACACTCTGCCCGGATATTACTGTTACCACTGCATTTGCATTTTGCACATTAACCGTGTTTTATGGGTGTGTTTAATTTTACATTTCTACCGACATCTAGTCTATGAATTTGGGTTGCATTAGAAATAAGTTGTAGTTTTGGACATACATAAGAAGTTTTTGAAGCAGGTACTGATATAAAATATTACGGGCCGATTTTAATCGATAATAAATTACACGAATCGATTCGATTTGAAATTTCCTCGTTTCAAAGTCCATCTCTAACAGCCATTCATCGTAACCGAATCGAAGATTCGATACGACTTGTCATAAGGTTGCAAATCGGGGGACAGGTGTGCCTAAAATGATGGATCTCTATATAATTCTCCAAGAATTCACCGTAAAACATACGCAACCAATCAAAAAGGCGCTGCAAATAAAGGAGCCGACACAGAAGGAATGAATCACTCCATTCGGTCGAGTTAACTGGCGCATTATAGTACGTTTACTGGAGCCGGCGGAGTCATTACTCTTACTGGGCCCTGTATTAATGACAGACATCTTGACTGACTTACCTTGCAAGTACCTTTGTGTGGGCCAAGTTACGGGAATTCAGCGATTCTGTATAAGCATGGAAATTACGGTGATTTGGGCAATTGTCGGCAACTCGTAGCATGCCACTGGATGGCTACCTTTGATGTATAATAACGGTAGCATATATGTGACAATCTGTGAGTATTACATCCTTAAGCCTGGCCATTTTCTGCCTCATTTTCGCTGCATCATTAAACAATTGCAGCAGTGATAGCCAAGATAGTAGAACCCTTGCCTCTGTAACAAGGATCGCAGGGTCAATCCCCGGCTCACACTTCTGGGATTTCTGGATTTCATGTGCGAATCTCATTTTCAACCATGATTATGACTTGCTCAACGGTGAAGAAAAATATCTTGAGGAAAACCTGCATGTCTGAGAGAACCCCTCGAAAGACGTATGAAGTCCGCCAGCCCGCACTGGGCCAGCGTGGCGGATTATGGCCTAATCCTCCTCGCATTGAGGGGAGGCCTGTGCCCAGCAGTGGGACATTTAAAAGGGCTGTTATTATAATTATATATACATTTAACAATTTCACAAAATTTTGAAATGTGTGTGTGAAATGAATGAGTCAGAATGTAATGCGCTGAAAATATACACGATGCTTGGATTTAGGATCAGGTTAAGGAACTAATAGCTTAGATAACAGTGAGCATTCATAGAATTGATAATTATAGATATCAAGGGCAAACACTTTCTTCCAAGTTCGCTTTTCACTTATCAATTAGAAATAAATGTACTTTAAAAGAATCTCGACTTTAGCCGCGTGTATTTAAGACACAAAATAATTAATTTTATAGATGCAAAAGGTTTTCCACGTAGGTTGTTGTAGGGTCCCACTCAATTCGTTACAATTTTTCTTTGTCACAAAGGGACGGATTTGGACGAAGTTAATTTTGTTAGTGCATTACTCTGTGTTTTTTGTTTCTAACGTAAGTAACCTATACCCATGCATTTGTAAAGCTTAAAAGGAAATAATTCATTATTCATCTTTATTACAGCCAAGAACTCAATGTTTAAGTTGTTGTGATCTTGATTTTAGAATTAAGGGCTCCCAAATTTGAGTTCCCTTTGAGTGTTCGGTCGTTCAAGTAAAATGGAGTGAGTAAATGGTTGACATTAGTATAAACATTTCTGGATCAAATTATTTTAAATTTAGAAATAAATCCTTCGTGTCCAACACATCTTGATATCAGTAGATTATGAAAATGGGTGCATACATGTGACACCAATCTATATTGGGTCCTCATAGAAAGACTATATTAAACCTAACAAACGTAGGTATTTTAAAAATCGGTTAAAGAATAACATCTTCAGCTTATATTAATTTTCCTATAACATAAGCCTCTTGTCTAAAAACCGACTACCTCCCTGTTCACTCCTAAAACAGTTAATAGTAGTCCCGGATTATCCGGGAGAGTTATACCCGGGCGGACTCGCAGACGGGTACAAATGTCCCGGAATATTGGTCAGTGGACATGGTTCAATGGACTCCCTTGAAGGTGAGGACCGAGTCGATGTATTGATTGATTGGGTTGTTTCTCTTCGGTTAAGGTACCATCGGGCTATCGGACAATGTTATTGTGCAATTCAGCGGCTGTCCAAATCATAGAGAACTAGTTTAATACCGTGATCTGTAACCTTGTCTAGTGACCAGATAGGGACACTTAATTTACCCCATAATAAGATCTATTAGCTGTGCCCGGCGGTGTTACCCGCGATAAAAAGTATGAAAAATTAAACATCTATCCCACGGGAACCATACATATTAACGGGATAAAAAGCCTAGCCTATGTGCTATTCCAGACTATAATCTATCCCTGTGCCAAATTTCATCCAGATCCGTTCAGCCGTTCTGGCGTGATTGAGTAACAAACATCCATCCCTCCATCTATCCATCCAAACTTTCACATTTATAATATTAGTGGGATAGTGGGATAATCAAACTAAAGTCTTTAGAATAGCCGATTCAATGCTAGTCGATAGCATTACTTTACATTAGTCGATTATAAAGTTGTTATTGTACTTTTTCCGACAACAACAGTGGGGTTTAGTTATCCGCGATAAAGACGCTACGCTACTAATTTCACGACAGCGGCAAAGTATGAAACAAGACAACCCCTCGTTAGCGGGCAGGTACAGCTCGGAATAAGCAATTAATTTTATTTACACCAGTCTTGTTTGTCCCCCGAACGAGACTGGAAAGTTTAAAATTCTTCCAACAATGGTGGCGTGGTCGATGAAGGCTTGTTCAGTTGAGATTATAATTCTTAAAGCATTTGTAACTTCGTCAGAAATTTTGGGCTCTATATTACCGGTACCTAAATACCTCGTGGGCTCTATATTACCGGTATCTAGATACCGCGTGGGCTCTATATTACCGGTACCTAGATACTGCGTGGGTTCTATACGTTAGATTGATGAATATGATACTGACGACAGTGCGTGGTTGTCGGTCGGGTAATAGTATCGATGTAAGGTAGCAGTACGCAACAATTTTTTTCTAATGAGTGTGCACGGCCTGATGAACTCCTTCATCAGGCCGTGCACACTCTATACTGCGTCTGTCCTAGCGTTTTGGCAAATGGTGTGTAGAAGACGTCTAGAAACTGAAATCAGAACTTGTATGACATTAAACTAGCCAGTTACAGACAAACGTACCTAATACATAACAAAATCGTATATCAAAACAACCATAAATTCTGATCGATCATGTCCAAACTTACAGCGACATCTGTCGATGGCATTCAACACTATAATACATCATCAAGACAGATAGGGCTCGGCGTCCCGGGACCGCGTAATCCCGGCGATCTCGGCTCACCTGCGGGATTAAGGTGATCCGGGCCGCGGGACCGTTTCCCGTGATCCCATGTCGCGATGCGATACACTTGTCGTTTGATTTGATGTAGTGAGGAGTTAATGTGCTTATAATATTGCATTATTTTTTTATATCCATAATATCAGATATTTTTTTGGAACTGGAAACCACTGTAAATATTGGCAACTTCTTTTTATAGAATGATGTTAATATTACAATTCGTGGAATATTGTTGTAATAGAATATTCTAGCCAAGTGTCGTTTAAAATTCAAGTAAACTCAAATACTAGACATTAACTATAATGAATACCGCAAAGTTAACACCCACCTAGGCATCTATTTAAACTTGAAAAGAATCATTTAACCGAAAGTGCGCCGTGAATTGGCCACTCAAGAAACTTCCACCTGAAAACTTGAAAGTTGGGAATTTTAATGAAAAAATAATTTCAATTTGTAAAGTCCCGGGTCCCGGCCTCCGGGAACTTTTCTAACATCATTACCTTCGCATATTTGAGGAGAAGACACTTCAAAACATTCACTTTTTAAGTTATTTTCTTTATTGCCCACCCTGAGTAACATCTCATATTATTGAAGAAGAAAATATAATTATTAGCATTCTCTCTGGCACTTATCGTATGTACGTTATCTTGTCAAAGTTAAATTATCCAATAATTGCATTGACTCTTGATCATACATAAAACTAATTGAATTCGATTTCTACCAATCGACTCGAATATTTCGGGCCCTTAATCGAAGTACAGGTGTTAATCTATAGTTGGTCGAAGTTTTGGAGAGAGTTTGACAACTTCGGGCAGACGCTGGGCGGGGGGCCCAGCGTCGACTGATAATTCTACCCTACAGAATTTGGGAGAATGTTTACTTACTGCATTTGATGGATTACAAAACAATAAACCTAGCTGAGTTTTTGTCTGCTTTACCAGATCCAGGAAAATTAAAATTAAAATATCCAGGAAATTACAGTCTACAAATATTTTACTTATTTAATGTTAACAGTTGATCTTAACAGCTCCCCAGACAGAATATATCAATTATGGTTACTTTTAATATGGAAAATATATTTTTGTATCTTCACTTAGTTCATTTATTTGTCGGATAGAACCGCAACACACCAAGGCTAAGAAAAAAAAAATATTGCAACAATAATTTGGCGAAGAAAATACTACATGTTTTTTGCCAGACCCTCGCAGTTAAAATCGTGTTCCAATCCTGTTGTAAACATAAATGAAAACTAAATTATTACTAAAGCCCATCCAAAGTAATTATTGTTTGAACTTTGCCCTTAAAAATTATAATAATAGGTCGGAAAATCTGTATTAGAGAACTAAACTAATAAATTATGTGGTGCCATCAATAAAAGTAAATCACAAACAAAATGTACTCACGTTACGTTTTAACAGATACCCATTTACCCACCTTCGCATAAGCTCTGGGACGTTGCCCGGTAAGTCTAAAATCGTGTTTGATCCGGTTGGATCCGCACCGGGCCGGAATAATCCGGTCCACCTGATCCGGTGCGATCCCGTACCATCCGGCGGCGACTTGCGGTGGCTTGGCTGGCAGTTTGTGTGCGTTTGCTATGTGAAAGTTTGACACTAATTGTTTTAGGATTTGAAAGATTTTTCTAGAGTTATTTTTTTTAAAATGTTGTATAATAAGGTGACTGATACTTCACACACTATGTGCAAGGTGACGTCGTTAGACACCATTATAATCTGGGGTGGGGATCAAGTAAAATCACTTCACGTAGTGACTCGCAGTTAATGACAGACAGAAATTCACGGTGGATTCTGCGCTCCCTTATATGAAATGAGGAATTGATAATAACAGGCCTCTAGTTCGTATTTCTTAGATCAGAATTAACTAGTAGATATAAACTACGCCCTAATTCTTAATAGAGACCGGTAAGCAGAAATATATAAGAGACCCATAAATCTAGATCCTCAACATTGGAATTGGTTAAACCAATGTTAATAGAAGCTCTGACTATATATCACAATGTATATATTAAAAATAAAGTCATGTTAGTTACACCATTACAACTCAAGAACGGGTGTGTGGATTTGTCTCCGCCCCAAATAGCAGAATAACTATTAAAACTTAGTCGAATAAAAATAGAATAATAAAGATATATTTTTTTTCTAATACACTTGATTCTGAGGCAACGATGTTTGCCGGGACAGCAAGTATATAACACAAAAAAAATAGAACCACCGAAATCTATAATCCTTTGGAACTCGCAGCTACAAAAGAGGTTTACGAAAAATATCAAAAGGGGTGCGTTCGAATACCTGGCTAATTCATGCAAACGAATGCAAGCCAATTAATTAAGAGCAGTCGGTCTACGTTCAGAAATCTGCTGCCGTCACGGAAACAGGCGGGTGGGGTAAGGGTGCTCACAGATGGGATGCTGCATTAACACTGCGACTGATATTTTATAGTTACATAGAAATAGGTCGCTTTAGATTTCACAAATAATGAGAAACAGCTCTTTTAGTAATCTCTTTTAAAAAATAAGATTAAAAAAAATACATATTTTGGTGCGTACTTAAGATTACCCCGAGGGTGATATTTTGAATTCAATATAGTATTTGTTTTTAAAACTTCCTTGTCTGTTTGTAATATTAAAATAACCGCTTTTTACTAAGTGCATTTGGATGTATACACGTTACCTATACCGAAACAACATTTTTTGTCTGTCTGTCCGTCTGTCTGTCTGTCTGTCTGTCTGTCTGTCTGTCTGTTTGTTCCGGGTAATCTCTGAAATGGCTGGACCGATTTTGACGGGACTTTTACTGGCAGATAGCTGATATAACAAGGAGTAACTTAGGCTACTTTTATTTCAGAAAAAAAAATAGGATCGCACAAAAAAAAAAATTAAAACCAATGTTGCAGCGCAGCGCCTGATTAAGTTTGATAGCAACAACCTGCAATGCGTCCCGGGGGCTCAGAATGGGCGAGCAGGCTGTTGTCAACGGTTGTCTTTGTTAAATACCACGCGGACGAAGTCGCGGGCAACAGCTAGTAATTTATATTTTTTACGCAAGTCGCAACGCTATACTCTGATCTGGGGTACCCTTTATTTAAGTAATTAATACTGCAATATCTCGTCTTTCTACAATGAGATTCTGGGGAGATTAAGGTGTTTCATTATACTGATTTATCATCTAAAGAGTTGCGCAAAAAATAGTATTTATTATCACGATAATGTTCTATGAAGGAAAGGAGAAAATTTCCCATTCTAGATCATTAATTGACTTATACAAAGTAAACTTTTACCTATAAAGGCTGATTTCCTATGTTTAAGACATCTAAAATCATACAAGAAATCCTCTTTAGATAAAGCTGTAATAAATTACAGGCTCTGTGTACGTATAGGTAAGTATGGCAATAATTAAATATCGCCAGACAAACACACCAACTGTATGGCCTCAAACTAATCAAAGCTTTTACTATGGACACATACCGAACAATGCATTACGAGTATAAGAAAAGTCACTTAGTAACACTCAGCGCAGGGAAAACTACGAAAAGACGTTTTCCAAAATTTGCCTGTTGAATATTATTGCTATTTCATTGTTCAATTCTAATATAGGATTTCAAATGACTTGCGAGTCGCAACATTAGTTTCCGAAATAAGAGTGAAATTGTGTGTTTAGAGACAAGCTGAACTCACTCGGGTCGACTGACTCCATAACATTTGTCACAGCCGTGTGTGCAAGGGATGGCCTAAAACTATCGATAATTCGGAGGGCTGAAGTCGGTATTCGTTTTCAACTATAAACACGACTATTGTTAAGTTATTAGTAGAAATAAAACATTGTTTTTCGGATTTCATCGCGTTTATTTTATGTTTTTACGTTCCTGACGTCCTCCCGTGACCATGGTTGCTGTAAAGTAGCCGTAGCATCGGGAACATAAAATAAACGCGATAGAATCCGAAAAAAGAAATTTTATTTAAATGTGTAGTATTCGCTTAAAAATAAGAAATCAATTATTAGTAGAAAATAAAAATATTGAACTATGAATGAGAAAGTTTTCTTTTATACTAGTGTTAATTCAAAAATGATTGACAGTGGAATCAACACTAGTGATTTATAGAGCTCATATAACTATCAAATAAGATTCATAACACCTATTAAAATGTTTCCACACTCAAATAAACATACACTACGTATTAAAAGAATTACGTTCGCAAATATTGTTCGAACAATAAAAACAGCTATAAAACTTTACAACACCTATAATATTTTATCGATAAAACTTTTATCGATACCTGAAATCGCGCACCACACACGTTGAGTTATGCAGGAGGTATTGCGTCTAGCGAATATCGATGAATTATTATGCTATTTACATTACATCACTAGTTCCGCAGGGAAATATATCGACTTTAGTCATAGTTTTGACTAACGTATTGCACGATACGAAGTTTACCTGCAGTGTGATTTTGAAACCTCGGAAATCGGATTCGAATTCGGAACGGTAGTTTGCGTCTACGAAGTTAGTTTAATAACGGTAGGAAATAGTAGAAAAAATATTGATCGCGAAATTTTAACTAATACGGGTTTTTTATGATAAAAAGCTTCAAACTTATAACCACACACAAGAAATATTAAGTCAGACACTTGTTATTTTTGATATTCACGTTTCTAGGCCTATATGTTTTTATTATTCTTTTTGCTGTACCGAACTTTGTAAACAAATATTGCTATTTTGATTTCCGAATTCGAATATTGTTGACGTCTGTCGACGGAAAATCATTCCGATCCGACCATAACTTTCCGAGGAGATTTATGTGTAGGAAGTCTTTCCGATGGCATTTAGTCTTTTTTTTTATTCAATTTGATAATATACGAATTATTGTATATTGCACTGGCTTTAATAGCATATTAAAGCCGTATTTTTGGATGAAACAATAAATACAACGCAATCCCAGTGTAGCTAAATGTATTTAGGTACCAACCTACTTATTTACAATTTGGTCATTATACATTTAAAAAATATTTCATTCGCATTATTAACAAGACAAAAGCACATACTCAAACTTTATAGGGACAGACAGGGGTGAATACGCAGGTTCGGTTGCCAAAAAAATTTAATAGATGGCGCTGTAGCCTTGCAACCTAGTTTTTTTATTTTTACACGAATATGGAGCATCTATGTGACATGATGTTACAAATTATATAGGTAATCAACGTTCATTTAAGTTATTTTTAATTTTCTCGTCAACAACAATAAACAAACCTCAGACATAGATTAAACAAACTTTTTTTTCATTGGATTTGTCAGTTTACAAAGATTGGTACAAAAAATAAAAAAACTAACACGTAGGCTTAGAAACGTGAATATCAAAAATAACAAGTGTTCAACTTAATGTTTGATTTATGTGGTTATAAGTATGAAGCCTTTTATCACATGAAACTGTAATTGTTTAGATTTTGCGTTCAATATTTTTTCTACTATTTCCTACCATTATTAAACTAACTTCGTAGACGCAAACTACCGTTCCGAATCCGATTCCGATTTCCGAGGTTTCAAAATCACACTGCAGGGCAGGATTCATATTTTAATCGTTGCTTTGTTTATACTTAGTACTTAATAAATATTTAAAAATATGATGGTATGAGAGATCTACTACTGCCGCGTACTCAAACAGAACTCAAATATGATGGGTACTTAACTGGACCGGTCATACAGGAATGCAGAACGTGGTATCTCCAACACTGAAGTAGGAGTTACTTTTTAAGCAGTATTTGAGTTTTGGCCATTACAAATAATTTCAATCCAGCCATCTTCAACATATTAGCTGTTGTAATTTTAGTAGGATATAACCCTTGTGTATTCATAAGCGTGCATGAGTGAAGAAAATTAAAATAAAATAGTATACCTTGACTTTTCAAGGTCACCCAATGTTTGTTATTTTTTTTATAAAGTATGCACTGCTTTACTGATAGGGGTAAGGGATTCATTACATCATCGTCATCAACATCATCATGGATACTTATAATTTTATAACAATTATCATCAAAGAATACTCGACACTGGCAATAATGGCACCATTCAAAAAAAGGAGGAAGAAAAAGTTTATATTTTTTTTTATTATGCTCTAAAATAAAACTCACCTCCTTGCACACCTACCAAGCTCACCCTTCCGTCCATCAGATAACAGCACCTTGAACGAATCCGCTATCTGGAGCTGATAATCTGAATGCTCATCCGTCTGCGTCACTCCGAACGGGCGCTCGTCAGACCGACACACTTTGTTCTCTCGTACTTTTGCTTACTGTCCGTTTTTGAAACATGAAAGTTTTTATTTTATTTGACTAAAATAATTTTAGAACTGGATTGTAAAACTGTATTGCCTGGTCTCTTCGCATCCGGGGCAATAATATTGAATAAGTCTTGGAGGGTTTTGTCTATGCTGTTCGATTCACTGCGCCGGATGGGTTTGGTTGCGATTCTCGTCAGGATACATTACCGACATTAATAATAAAACAAAAAGAAATAATAATTATCATAAATTACCTTTTCATCTGCTCGGCTTCTAGTTATTTTTGGGCCATAAATAAATACAAATGGAATCCACCGTTTCACTGAGCTCTGTATAATACTAGAAAATAAAAAAATCTTAAAATTAACCCTCCTAAGAACATTTATAGTTTTCTCATTTTATTGAAAGTTATTGAATACTACCACATAGAAGACTGTATGTTTAGCAAGTATAGTCCCCTATATTATCAAAAATTAAAATGAACAAAACCTAATTAACGTTTACGGTACTACTACTAGTATAAACCCATAATACATTTCTTGTACCAAACATATAAGGCTCTAATATACTCTTATACTTCCAATATTCGGCTTCGCAACGCGAAAACCCGTGTCTGTTGCTCACGTAAACCATTACCTACAAACTAAACGATCGCCGGACCTCATTACTGGCGTCTAAGCCTCCCCTATAGGAGGGTGGGAGGCGGGCTAAGTGACTCCGAACGGAAATAAAGGTGCACGCGACTGGAGGTAATGTTAATTGAATTTCTGCAGACGTTGGCGGTAGTGATGAGTGGTGTGGATATCAGGAATATCGATAGAAATTTATTTATAGTAGTCGTATGTCTCTGTTATTATTAGTATGTATTGTATTGTCCCCATAATACAAGCTTGCTTAGCTTACGACCACGCAAATGGTGTTTTAGTTTGGTGACATTACTATTAAATTTATAATTATAGTTCTGTTTGGTTATCGATACACTTTTCTTACGAGATCTCATTTTATACTATTTATCGTGTTTGGTAGGGTAGTAGTGAAGATTGATTGAAAAAACTAACAGGACAGGTCGAATATAGACTGTTACAGATAAAATATAATATACCTATAATTTGTTTCTGTTCATATAAATATTAAAACTTATTTATGAATACCTACACAAATTTAAAGTCCATTGAAACAAAAATAAGCCTACTAAGAGAACTTATCAAGGTTTTTGTATCTATATCGATAATGTCCCATCACTAGCCAACGAGTGGCGAGTGATACGCGCGGCGGCCGCGTCGCACGCAAGATTAAACGTCACAAACCTTCAAGATATTTCCACCAGCAGTGAGGGGGACCGCCACCTACCTGTGCACGCGCCACCACTCTTGTGTTAACCGAATAAGGTCGAATATACGTTGGCAGAGGTGTACACGATGTTTGGTAAATTAACAGTCACTTGCAGTGAACAACTGGAAACATAATATTTTGTATTGTATCGCAATTATTGCGATGAAAATTAAACTTAAAAGTTTGTATAGCTCTAAAAATGTTTTCAGAAATAATATAAAGTATCTAGAATTAAAAGTTACTACTTAAAGCGTCAATAGTGAAGTGGTTAGAGGATGCCCTACAAGAACACTAGTCATATGACATTGCATGTTCCTAGTAAGGTATTTATATAAAAAAAAAACTGATACTATCTCGACTGTTACTTAACTTATAATTTGAAATGTTCATGTCTCACAAAAAAAAATCAAATTACAAGGTCAACAGTATTGATTGGTGATGGGCACATCGACAAAATACATTTTTTTTCTATTGGTTTGTTATTTGGCGGAAAAGTTGAACAGTGAAGTCGTAAATATTGCTTTATTTTTCAAAAAATTCGTTTGTTTGATAAGTAATATGTAATATTAAGCGTTGTGTGTTCGTAAACGTGTACGAGAGAAGCAAATACATATAAAATACTTATAGGTATCATTACTTATTGATTTATTATTTGTATTATTGCAAATACTACACATTGAAATAAAACGAATTTTACGGATTTAGACGCGGTAAATTTTTGTTTTTTAGTTTCCGACTTTCTCTTGACGTTTCAAATTCTCCCTAGATGTCCGCAATGATTTCAGTTAAGTATCCACAGCTTTACTGATAGGGAAAAGGTCCTCATTTCATCATCATTATCGTCATCGACATCATCATTATCACCAGGCGGCTAAAACAATCTACATATATGATGAACAAACACTCGACACTGGAAAAATGCCACTATTTCATAGCCAATTGCCTTATTAAAAAGGAAGTGTTTAATTCGTTATTTGAATTCAACGTCATCTGTGCCTTGTTAAGGTTCCCTAGAGTAATGTTAAAATCAAAACATACCTACGCATTGAGTGGTCTTTACCTTATTCACGGGTTTCGTACGTGCCACCGCGGCTACACCTTCACTTAGCCGGGAAATGGAGTGTCGGTGAGATTGAGACAAATTGCCGCGGAAATCGTTCGAAGTCATTTTATTTAAAAGGTACATTTTTATCACCACCTTTTCAGGATATCAAAGTGGTTCGGTTGAGATTTTTGAATGGTTGTGTCATGTATATTTTTGACGTCATGTTATCGGAGGCTTTTTAGATGATAGAGCTACTTATAAATATGTTACGATAAAGCAGGTAAGAGTTATACGTCAGTACCTACCTAATGGAATTTCACTATAACACTATGACCTAATCTTTTAAATATTTGGATTTTAAAACAAAGCGAAATAAAACTAATTTTTACGAGTTGCATCAAAATCCATCTTGGTTAAAATCTATAGTTCCGTGAGAATTGTTTTACCTATTTTAGGCAGTTAAATAAAAGTACTTGCCTAATGACAATCTATGTCTTATAGTAATATTAAACCAGTAAACGTTTTAGAACCGTAAAGCGATGAACACCTTGCTTCCCACAGGAAATGGAGTGTCGGCCGGTGGGAAATGAATCGCTACCAAAATTGTCCGACGCCATTTTTACACTTCATTGGATACGTTACTTTAAAATTTCTTGGTAGCACTTTCCACAGTCGGTACTTGGGTACTGTACTGGGCAGCTTTGTGGGGTTTTGTGACTTTAGATTTTTTAATTTGGCTCCGCCTGATGGCAGAATAACTATAAAAATTTAAAAAATGCACAAAAAATAATAATTATTATCTATTTGATTCCGAGGCGGTACGAAGTTCGCCGGGACAGCTAGTTAAGTATAATATGGTACTCTACTGTAGGTATATAAAGCACCCAATTGCACCCCACATCTTTATCTCCTTAGAAAATCGTATCACAACCAAACAGATCACATTCCCAACCATTTATCCCATCACCACGTAACATTATCCTGGCGAATCAACTCGAACACCTGAGCTTCGTGTTTGTTAGCGGTAAAAGGTGGTATCCGGTTGCCGGTTGCTGAGCCCCCTTCAGCAGGTCAGGTTACTAAACGGTGAAACAAAAGCAAACGCTTTGTTGTAGCTTTTGTTTTACGACGAACAGTGCAGTATTATTTTGTAAATAATATATTGGTACTAGCAGCGCCCCGCGGTGTTACCCGCGATTAAAAACTATGTCCCTATGTAATTTTCTGACCCCTAAACTACCACTACCTATGCAAAAAATCATGTCGATCCTTTGCTCTATGAATAATTAAAACGAATCTATCCTACGGGAGCCATTCATTTTACCGAGATAAAAGTCTATGTGCATAGTCTATGTGCTCTTCCAGACTATAATCTAGCTCTGTGCCAAATTTCATCCAGATCCGTTCAGCCGTTCTGGCGTGATTGAGTAACCAACAAACATCCATCCAAACTTACACATTTTTAATATTAGTGGCATTCCATAAATGATTAATAAATATTAGCTCAAGATATGTTTTTACACAGAGTATGACATTTTGTGGATCATGGTCACAAAACTCGTAAGCGATTGTAAAAGCTTGATATTGAATAGTCAATTTCAAGGAATTGAATTGAAAATCGTATTACAATGGTCTTACAAAAAAAAACCAATATTACATAGTAATTATATTGGGTACTTGTATGATTTTGGAAAGCTTTAGCAGCCTTTTCTAAAACTTGTGCAACTAAACAAGTATTGATTTTTATTTTGTTTCACTTATACAGGTAATTTAGAATTGAATAATCAGCATTAAGAATACCACAAACGCCCAACAACTACATTATTACTCTGAAGCAATTATTTGGTTTGAAGTCTGAAATGTGCACATCCCTTGAGGATGCTTTCCACAGATCAGTAAATAAGGATATACCTAGTTAATTAACATCATCAATCAGAGTTCGACTTTGATCGAAGTGCTGCCGTTCTTGTCTCGTTTTTACTTAGAATTTGGAGGATAGATGCATCTTGTTTCTAGCTCAGTACTAGTCATAACTTTTGAAGATCAGTCCAAAGACGCTACGGATGGACGCTACTGCCAATCCCTTGATATGTTTCTTAGTAAACCTTTACAGAATCAATTGGAAGAAATTGAGTAATGGTATTCTAAGCCAGCATCTTACGCTACAGTTCAGACGGTCAGTATCCCAGCATAATGTGTTTTATTGACGACCTGATTAGCGCTGTTGGTAGTGATCCTGCTTTCTACGCCGAGAGTCCCGGGTTCGGCTCTTGGTAGGGACAAACTTTGTGGGATGAGCACGAATGTTTGGTATGTATATAAGTATGATATACCGAGTTCGCCCTCAGTCTATTCCACGGTACCCATAATACAAGCGTTGCTTAGTGTGGGACCGTATAGTTCGTTCGTCAGGCGATATAAGTATTATTATAGTTACCTCATAGTTAACATCTGTAGAATCCTGCAGACCATTTAACTCCTACAGCTACAACACACACGCCTATAAATGTTATTAAATATTTTTTTCTCATTCGAAGACAGCTATTAGTTACACGTGTCGTGTGGTCCCAGTACGAGTATAGTTGCGGTACGTATATGTGGGGCAATTTCCCGCCAGAGGTAACAAAGTCTAAGGGAGTGACCGCCGGCTATATCGTTTTGCCGGGGCTAGTAGAGTGTGGACAATCCCCTCTTGTAAGGGACTTCTAAGAATCTAGGATGGCTGTGCTGTGTTCAGCACGTAAGGTGAGCACATTGCAAAGATCTCCTTGTGCTATTTGCGTTTAAGTGTGTTTCGAAAAACAGTTCATACGCTTGGGAACTATTATGCTATATAAAAGTCTTATAAAAGGCTTTGTTTTTGACAGGAGTTAAAGGACTAGAAACTTACTTAATTATATTTTTTAAAATTGAAAAAACTTGCTTTAAAAATCATGCAGAATAGAATTCTTACAAGCAAAGTTTTGTACCGAATATTAACTAAATAGGTGCCGATACATAACTTTATCAATAAAATAATATACCCGAAAAAAACGCTGCCAACAGATTTCGTTGTTTTTGCATTTTCACAAGACCTAGACTATCTCAATATAAACATTCATCTAGATTAATGTAACCACAAGACGAGACGTCTTGACTAGTTGGTCTTGTAATTTCGCACGTCCAAGACCAATGGGTGACACAAAATAAAAATAATATGTAGCTATTCGTATCCACACTATTACAGCATAGATTCCGCAAGTAATTGGCGCTATCAGAGTGCCGGCCACGCGGCTATAAAGAGGTGAAGCGAGGTGGGCGCTACTGGGCAACCGGCCGCGGCCGACCGGCTCTACGCCGCCGGACACATTGGAGCTTTTCCTGAAAAATATTAACACATAGGGTGAACTATATAACAATCAAAATCATATTTAGACTTTTTTTTCTATCTACCTAATGAAATCTATGAAACCTCTCATGCTGATAGCTTATAACGCAGGCCAACTTTACAATTTTTTTTCTGTGAAATGGATGTGTTCCCGTGGACTCAAAATACTAACATCAAGTTACAGTAACACCAGCTAGCTATTATTTTTAATGTCACATTAGGGCTAAGATTATTCCCAGTTGGGAAAGATACTGGATCATATAGAGCTATTTTGAAATTGTCACCAAAACATTTGTGGTAACTGTAATTATTCGAAGTTAAAATAAGAATGTAGAGTAATTTTACTGCGAAACCTGAATAAAAATAAAAAAAATGATAGTGTCTTGTAAGGAATATACACATTTCTGAGTAAATGTATGTTTTCAAACAGAGTGTGCGTGTGTCCACGACATTAGTTGAAAGAAAAACGCTTGTCCCTCCTTGGGAACTAATACCCGGCCCCCACCTCGGCTAAAAGCCGGTCGTGAGCCGGTTAGCCGGACGATTTGTGAGCTCAATTGACTATCAATGAATAGTCGGCCGTACTTACCTTTGTATATCTACGGGGTTCTTTTATAGGCGCCTATTAGGACGTTCATCTGGAGACTTTACGAGGGCATTCTCGTCAGGCCTTGGTGCTTTTTGGGTTACGTATATTCATATATTTTGTTATGTTTAAAAAAAGGTCTACAACAATTAAACACAACACTTAAATTTTATTTAAACTTTATTTCTCGTGATTCAGATGTATTGTTTTACGTTTTATCTTATTTTTATGTAACTGTAGAGCACATTAAACAGGATACCAATATACCGGCTTTCGCCTAGTTTGGATCCACAACTTAACCTTTTTTTTTTTTTTGTTTCCGCTGGGAAATGCATTTACGCATACCGCCCAAGCCCGGGGGAGCAAGGACGGTTATGTGGGGCTCCTGGAAGAAGTCCAGACTACCCACTAAAACCCAGCGCCGCCCTCTGTGCCTTTTGTGGGGCGCCACGGGATCGCTCTACGAGCACACTACCGTGACGCCCCGGCGGATACCTCTGTTTTGGGGGCCCCCCGGCCCCATTCCGGCTTATTCTGCCGTTAGGCCCTCTTTATGGCGGGGGCAGGAGACGAGCGTATCGCCCCCTTCTTCGCCCCCGCCTCGCTCGGCGGATCGGGTCTGCCAGGGCATCTTCCTCCCTGGCCCTCTCCGCGGCCTCCTTCTGCGACATAACATACTCGCAGAAGGAGACCATAGCCTCCCAAGACCCCCTGTTGCGGAGCATAGCCTCAACTATGCCCCGCAGCGAGAGGTCCCCTCCGACCACGCTCACCAGGTCGTGTCTCTGCGACCCCCACGCCACACACTCCTGGAGCGTGTGGCTCGCCGTGTCCACGGGTGCATCGCACTCGTGGCACTTGGGGGTCGGCTCCCGCCCAGCAATTTGGTGCAGATACTTACCAAAGCAGCCATGCCCGGTAAGTATCTGCACCAGTCTATAGGTCAACTGGCCACTCCTCTTGAGCCAGTTGCCCAATTGGGGGCGGATTGCCTCCACGGTGTCCCTGCCATATGCAGGGGAAGCGAGTTGCTCCCCCCACCTTCGGACCACCTCCTCCTGGGCCCTCTTCCTTTCGCGCCGTACCGCCTCCCAATCCGGTACGACGCCCCTCGCCCTCTCCTCTGCCCGGAACCGGTGGACGACGGCCAACACCTCCGCCTGCAGCTCCCAGGGGGGATCCCCCGCCAGGAGCGTGGCCGCCGTCCAGGACACCGTTCGGTACCCTCTAATGGCCCTCACTGAGATCACCCTCTGAGGCCTCCGAAGAAGCCTCTTATTTCCCTCAGTGAGGGCCTCTGCCCAGATTGGGGCCCCGTACAGGGCCATACTCCGGATAACCCCGGAGTATAGCCGTCTGCACGAGGAATTCGGCCCCCCCACATTTGGCAACAATCTTCCTAGGGCAGCGGCGGTGGAAATCAGTTTCGGGGCTAGACGGATGAAATGCGCCCCGAAATTCCACCGCCCGTCCAGTATGAGGCCCAGATACTTCATCTGGGCCCCCACCCGCACCATCTCTCCCCGGACGGCGATACTCGCCCCCCGCGGAGGCCCTCGACGCGGCCCATGGAACAAGAGGGCCTCCGTCTTCTCCAAGGCGACCTCGAGACCCAACTGCCGGATTCTATCCACCACCAGAGAGGTCCCGACGGTCGCCCTGCGCGCCACCTCCTCCCAGCTACCTCCTCGGACCATGACGAAGGTGTCGTCTGCGTAGCATAACACCCTCATCCCGGGAAGGAGCGGCCCTCGGAGCAGCCAGTCGAAGCCGACATCCACAATGTGGGCCCCAACACCGAGCCCTGCGGAACCCCGCGCTCGACTGGCCGCCTGCACAGGCTTCCCTCCCTGTCCTCCCACAGGACTTGACGGTCCCGCAGATACGCCTCCAACAGCCTCCGCAGATAAGGAGGCACTCCATGAAAACGGAGCGCCTCTACCAAAGTCTCGTGCGGAATGCTGTTGAAGGCGTTCCGCACGTCTAGGGACACCGCCAGTGCCACCTCCCCTCTCTCCACCGCCTCCCCGGTGAAGGCCTTCAGCTGGTTCAGGGCGTCAATGGTCGAGCGACCTGCCCTGAACTCCCACTGGGCCTCCGAAAGTCCGGATCCCTCCGTCTCCAGGTGCTGGACGAGGCGATACGCCAGTATCCACTCGAAGAGCTTTCCCGCCTCGTCCAGCAGGACGATAGGCCTATAGGCCGATGCCTGGTCCGGGGGGTGCCCCTCCTTGGGCAGGAGACATACCCTCCCTTCCTTCCACCGACTCGGGAACTGTCCGGTGGTAAGACACACATCGAACAGTTCCCGCAGCCGACCCCCCAGGAACTTCCTGCTCCGCCACAGAATGGACCCGGGTATCCCATCCGGACCCGGCGCCTTCTTTCGCCTCCGGAGACGGTCCAAGGCCCCCTCCATCTCCTCGTCACTTATTAGTGGCGGAGGAGGTTCCCCATCCGCGGGCCCTGGGCTGGGCGGCGCCATCACCGGGGGAGAAAATTCCTCCGGGGAGCCCGGAAAAAGGTCCCCCACGATTCGGCTGAGGGTATCCGCGGGAAGGGTTTCCGTTGCCGGGGTCCCCATCCGCCCTGCGAGCTTGTTCCGGGCCCCAAGGAACGGACGACCCCACGGGTTCCGGTCCAGCTCCCGGAGGAAATCCCGATCCGCCCTCTCCTTAGCCCGGCAGATAGCCCGCCCGAGCTCATCTTTGGCCCAATTTAGAGCCTCCCTCAGGCGGGCCTCCCGGGCCGGGTCCCGACCATTCTGTCTGCGACACCGCACATACTCCCTCCGTGCAGCGCCGCAGACCTCCCTCTTCCGTTCGATGTCGGCCGACCACCAGTGGACCCTTCTCCTGTCGGTCCACCGCCGGGCCCTAGGTATGCATGCATCGCACACTGCCGTGAGGGCTCTGCGCATGCGACCAGCAAGCTCGTCGGCGGTGACACCCTCTGAGGCCCGGGGGTAGGCCCACCGCTGGACTATGGCGGCCTCCTCCGCCAGTTCCGGGTCCATTCTGGTCACGGCCCAACGCGGGAAGTGACTGGGCCCCCTAGGAGGGGCCACCCGGCCTGCGGGGGTGGAGACACTAAATCGGACGTATCTGATCCACAACTTAACCTACTATGTCAAATGTCTACACTGAAATAAATTTACCTGACTTACATTACTTTGTATTGTTGTAAAAATACGAAATTGTTAGTTTATGAAAGGTCGTCGCGTTTATACGGACCTACGGGGCTCTACGTATTTCTTTTTAAGTTTACAGATACACAAATTATCAAAACGTATTAAAAAACGTTTAAAATTTTATACAAGCGGTTTGTAACAACGATGCCTACCTACATCGAAGACAACAGCGGCGGAGTCCCGCGGGTGCAGTGGGGAGCGCGCGGTGAGTGTTCACTTAATATTATTTTTCACCTTGTTTCGCTTTCCAATTTTCCGCAAGTCACTCTCGTGGGTAACGGGCCGTGTTTTGATTTAGAAATGCTCCCGAAGACCGCTGGTATTTATTGGGTACGATACGACGTCGATACGATTTTAAAATGAGCCAGGTTTAAACCTTACTTATGAGTACAATTTTCTTTGGTATGGGAATATTATATTATCATATATCTATAGTATAGATCGAGACATGTATATGATAATGTACCTTAGAGAAAATGATCCTAGATTTATGTCATAGATTATATATCCCCTTATAATTGTTAGACAGCAAATATGGCTTTTGAGTGGATGGTCTAAGCTCAAAGGGCCTTAAGACTTCAGTGACACCATGAATAGTTATAGATATATAGCACATATATTATATACATATATGGCATTTTACAAAATGACACTATTTCAGGGCAATACGACGCTCATAGTACAAAATGAGCCAAAAATAATCGGATAATGTAAGTAATTTTGTTCCTCGAAATTTTGGCTGCTGTTGAAGTTAGTTATATTTTATTTATATACCAACTTTTTTATCCTAAATTAATTATGTTATTCTCTTTTACTTATTATAGTGATTTTAGGTTAATACTCTTAACTGATGGTGCTTCTTTGAAATTTGTCAAAATTCAATACTATGACAATATATTCAAATTTACAATTACTTAAAACTGGACGGGCACAAAAATAAGAATACTATAAAACAGTACGTACTAAGCATAGTTATATCCCTGACTGTTACTTACTTGCTCTTAATATTTTCTTTTCATATTTCCAACATTTCCCGGGTATCATTTCGTATCTCTTAAGTCATTGTCCACACCGTGTCTCGTCTCGCTTGACCCTACTTCTGGCAATCTAATTTTGTCGCTCTTATGAATGTTGGCCCAACATATGGCTCAAATATTTGTGATGGTTTTAATACTGAGGACATAGTTTATTCCATTATAACAAAGTAATACTAGTCAATAAGAGCAATTTGTTTAACTGTAGTATTTTTATACATAGTATTATGCATCCACTTTTTCACTTTGTGGGGTGTTATGGAGTGGGAAAATAGTGCTTATAATTAAGGTTATCAACAAAAGAGTCCTAGGTGCCATCAGAAAAAGAAGCCTGAAGCAAATATTATAGAGATTAAAATTAGAATGGACAATAAATTTACTCATCTCATAAGGAATGCATTCATTACGATTTCCAATCAGCTGATCTAACTTTTAGATTTTATTTCCAACAGGCTGTAATTCTTTTGCTTGAATTCCAAGTAATATTTGGAAAACTCATGTCCAAACATTGGTCGCAAACGTTGGCCGTCTTCAATAACTTTCATCTCATGACATAACACGATACCGAGGGGCGAAGACGCAGGTAACTCGACGGAAAATCTAATTTGCCAAATTGCATTACACTGTCCACTAACTCGGGGATATATTTCAACTGGAGATCCTTTGTTGTGTTTGTATAGAATATATGATAGATGTTGCTGACGGCAAAATGAATTCGGAAAAAAAAAGTGAGTTTAGTGTGCAATAATGTGGGCTAAATATATTTGTATATACGAGTAATATGTTATCATCCGCCATTTTAAATTGTAATTGGTATGGCCAGTTATTACTGCAACACTTGCGAAGCCCCTGTGGCCTAATGGATAAGGCATCGGCCTCCTAAGCCGGGGATTGTGGGTTCGAGTCCCACCAGGGGTACTAAATACTCTTTTTGTTATATCATACAAACATATTAAAAAGAGTTATTTGATTCTGTGACTTTTCAGTTGTGTCCGCTATTGATTACTTTGGTAATACGTACGCAATTCTTGCATAAGTAGTACATATTTTTGATTAGCGCGGCTCTCTGTGCTGAGGATCATGGGTTCGAATCCTGGTAGGGAACCTTTATGTGATGAGTACGAATGTCTGTACCAACGTCATGGATGTTTAATATCAATATAAATATTATATCCAGAGTTCACCCTCAGTCCATTGTTCGGTACCCATAATACAAGCGTTGCTTAGAGTAGGACCGTATAGTTGGTGTGTTCGTATGGCGATATTATTTTGATTATATTAAGCGCTAATAGCTCAAAGAACCCATAGCAGTAGGCCGCAAGGTTGTAGAATGTAAGGAAGTAGGTTGCGAGTGGCGAAACACCGAAATAAGAATATGATAGTCATTGTTCACTGCTGGACATAAGCCTCGCTTAGTAACCTCAACACATAATGATTGATGGAATGGGATAGCAATACTAAATGAGGCAATAAGAAAAGAGAGAGCGTTAGGAAAGCCACTGCTACTCGACCAGAGGAATATTTTGGAATAAATAATACTCAATATGGTTATCTATAAAAGGTATAGTATATAGAATTCATGGTGCAACAACATAAGACATGTATGTCCTTTTTTAACCGACTTCAAAAAGGAGGAGATTCTCAATTCGGTTGTATTTTTATATTTTTTCCTACATTTGAACAAAGGTTGAATCGCAGTCCATGGGCCGTGGGGTGCGGTTTAAACAGTTGAAAGTAAGAGACGGCACGTGAGTTAGCTACAATTTATATGTAAATCAGTCGCGGCACAGCGCGGGAACGAGAGCCTTATTCTGGATATTTTAAAATTAAATCTAAACCCAACTAAGCTTTTACTCTACTCCATAATAATTATGTACAACTGGATTGTGAAAACTTCTTTCTACCGAATTCGAATGATTTCTGTCCAAAATTATTTATTCCAAATAGGATAGTAAATAAAACACCTATCCTGTAATACAATATACATTTTATTCAAGAGAGATAATAAATAATTATTGTGCTGTTTTTGTTTGCATGTTTTACTAAGATTCGTACAAACGTTTGTACTGTATCAAATGTTCAGACGTAGGTACTATTATAAAAAAATATTCTCATCCAAATTCGACTCTAGAATAAGGGCATCATCTCCAGAGACCGATCTAATTGCATTCTGCTGAGGTGAGCTGAGCACACTTCACTTACTTTTTACTGCCAACAGACAGATAATCAGATAATCCCCACAGTCTCTATTGTCTTCTAGCTAACGGTGGTTTTGCTTTACGGGCGGCCATGTTGCGAATAATTTTGTGATATAGCAGCGACACGCTCGCCTTGTATAAAAGTTCAGGCTAAAAGGATCGCAGGTCTGGCTCACACCTCTTAGATTTATTAGATGTCATGTGAAAATCTCAATTTTTATCCATAAATAGCACTTCGTAAACGCAGAGAAACTAATGATTTCTCGAAAGACGTATAAAGTTTGCCAACCCACACTGGAACAACGTGGTGAACTGTGGCCCATGGGCGTAGCCAAGGTGGGGCGGGTGTCTCAACCTGCCCCATGGAGTCAAGCTAACTACTGGTCACAAATGATGTCCCTCAAAGTGTCATTGTAAATGAAAGCAGGTGACATGTAAGGGAAAGAGCAACTTTGCATTGGTGACAGGTTTTTGACGAAAATTCGAGATTCCTTGCTTTGCCCCACCCTGAAGCAGAACCTAGCTGCGCCCATGCTGTGGCCTACATTCTCCTCACACTGAGGGGAGGCACATGCACAGCGGTGCAGCACAGTTTCCAAAATTAAAATAGAATACTCATGATTCGTGGAAAACATACCATTCCACCCAGATAAATTGGACAGATTAAACGCTTAACAAAAACTAAAACTAATTTAACAGCATTCATAAAACAATCTGCGGAATCTATCAGTCCCTCGTCAGTAAGTCATAACTCCACTATCCGGTCCGACACGGATAATACCAGGTGGCATGTGTCACTCCGGATAATCCGGAAAGTCCGGGAGTACGCCACTACCGGACTAGTTTTTGTTTGAACTCTTGTAACCTTTTTCCGCCGACGTTGTTTTGTTAATCTCTAAATAATAGTAACAAGCCCATACATTCTGCAGCTAGGCACAGGCTAACCCTAGAATATTGGGGAAACCTTAGATCAACTATGCTTACCGGTGTGTAGATTGTGTCGTACCGATGTGTGAAAATGAGCGCCTGGCATCTTCGATGCCTGGCTTATGCTGAGCTGGGTACCTGTTTGGCGCAGCCATGAGACAAACATGAGTAACCCACTGTATCTAACACACTATGATTTAAGTTTAATAATGATTAGCCTGTTATAGTTATAAGTTAATTAATGTAATTTCGTGCCTTGTGTTCTGCCTTAATAAATGTTTTTTTCTTTTTTTAGTAAGTTAGTAGTTAGTAAAACTGGTTTCAAGTAGCTTGTAGAGCGCAATCAAGATTTTTAATGACGAGTGGATGCAGTTTATAGTTTACCAACGAAACAAAATACAATATAACATCCTCATCAATGCTGGAACCTTACATAAATCAGTGGGTCCTCGTACAACTTGCAAATTAAACATTTATCCTCCTCGACAACATTCCGCATACGGGCGAGCGGGCACATTTATTGGAATTTTTGCCAATAGCTCTACGTGCCAATAAATAGCGCTAAGCGTTCGCGCCCCACGGCATTTAGCTTCTTTATGTCAATCGCACACACGTACACACACAACGGCATGCAAATCGCAAAGACACAACACGGAATCCAACGTGTATTTACTGTTGTTTTTTGTGCGGTTTGAGTCGTTTTGATACTTTACTTTTTTATAATAACTTTTTTATAATTTTAATATTTTCAGTTATTTTATAATCGCATCAAGGCGCTAGTTTTTATTTATCATGTTCACCTGTAGCACAGTTGTAATGACTTGTATTCACGGTGTGACTTGTGATCCAATAATAATATGTAGGAAGCAATGAAGAGAAAATTAAGTTTTTCATTTTGCCATTTTTTTTCAGAATTTACTCGTTAAAGAACTGCAATAGAAACTGTGTAACTATCCTACTTTAAAGCACCATTTCAGCGGTCAAATTTGTATATGAACATATAAACTATCAAGATATCTGAATAAAGTACACACCCACTACATCCCAGTATTGTCCCTTTAACAGGAGTCGGAGGCGCGCAACAAAATAAAATACAATACAAAAAGCGTAAACGGGAAGCTATTGATTTGTCGGAATTTTTATTAGCACCGCTACCTAGCAGGCACCAATATAGCATGGTGGCCTTTGTACGCAGGCCTTGCGGGGGCCTTGTTCAGGCAAAATTGGTTTTATTGGGGGCCATAACTTAGAAGAAATACCTATAGAAGATCAAACATAGTATTTATAAGGGTGATAATAGGATGTACTTAGGTACTCAGGAAGTTACCTTCGCACGAGACTGAGGGCTCTTACCTCCTGAAAATGCGTCGTCATGCGTCAGCGTCTGAAGACCAGGTTTACAGGCAATTCGTACTGCTAGTGGCAACATACAACCCTGAAAATTAGCGACTACTGAAAGCCTCATAAGATAGCTCGAGGTTGCTCAGCTTGCAAAAGAGAGCTCAGGGATTCGGTATGCGATATAAACACAAATGAGGAAATCTGTAGACGAACTAAGTTCAGTGATATAGATCTAATGCAATAATTTTGTTCCTACATTGTTCTCACATACCTATAACAATGTATTGCTCAATAATGTAAAAGATCTATTTAAAAAAAAAGAGCAACCATGGAGTTTCTTACCCGTTCTTCTCGATAGGAACGGCATTCCGAACGGGTGGTAAATCAGTAGCATAATGTTTTTGTAACTTGACGATTCATAAGTACTGTACAATAATGGTTTACGTGAATAAAAATTATTCTGATTCTGATTCTGATTCTAATGAAGTGACAGAGGACGGAGCACTTAGCTCACAAAAAGTATGGCCGTTGTGGCAGAAAGGTTTTCTAGAATGACAACGAGCCAGAAAGCGTAACATAAGATGGCTCCCACAAGCGATGAACCGATTACACCGCATGTGGGTAGATATGAGTGATGGAGGACCATGATATGTGGAAGTCATTCGGGGCCGCCTATGTCCAGCTGTGGACGTCTTTCGGTTGATAAATGGGATTACCATACTCGGCAAAGAGCTGAACATTAAATTAAGAAACCCAAAAACCACAAGCTTCCACCAGGAAATGAAACGATCCAAGAAATTAAACTGAAAATTTAAATTACGCAATCAGAAATGAAATTGAAGGGCGGCGTGTACATTGTACGCGGCGCTGTAAGGCCGTGTTTACACTAAACAAAGGCAAAAGGTACGGATTTGTAAGGATGTAAATCAAACTGAATGTTTTATTAAACACTCCAGTGTGCTGGATATTCAAATTAAGTGGCGGTGTCGATGATAAAATAATGTGGAGAAGGATTTTTATTTTTATCACAAATTAATGTGCAAAATTCCAATTGGAACATAAATGTGTTGTACTTATTTTTGCAATTATGACTTTGTTTCGTTTATTTCGTAAAATGTTGTCGTATAACATTGATTATTTACCTATTAATATGACTTAGTTTAATAAAATACTTGATCTGGCGGTGACACTGTTGCCTCCAGAGATAGGTTATAATATTTAAGCACGAAGAAAATCGTGCAGATTGTAAAACTATTAAATTTAATGCTAATTTAAAAGTTATTCGATTTCCTATTTTCATTTAAAATTTGAATCGCGGAGCTTCTGTTTATACAAAATTATTATTGAAATATAAAGGCTCTCCACACCAGCTTACCCTCGCAAGATTTCCACCTCAGCGTTCCCGTTCGCAATATTTACCCGCTACTTTCTGTAAATACGGCACGGAACATCTCGAATATAACTCGTACAAGAAAATTAAGCTTGTTTAATTATCTAACTTCGCGTGTACACCGCCCTTTTGTAGCCGATTCAATTATGTATAGGTATGTCGTGGTGATTTATTCATTATTATTAGCTATGCGAAAATATCATAGAGTTGTAGAACATAGTATGCCAGTTTCGCTACCGGAGCACTCATAGACTTACTTGTAGTGGACTTAAAAGTTAAAAGTAACGCCGACTTTAATTTAAAGAAATGGTCTTATTTTATGTTTAAGGTCGACTTAAGCATATTAGCACCCTCGTAAAACAATAATTAATTATAAGTTTACGTTAATTTCTTTTTAAAAAATGAACATTGTCTATAATCAGAAATAATATCGTCTTTTCTCAACTTATTATTCACGGCCATTAATAAGAAGTACCAGGCGAACAGAACTCGACCGGAGAGAACTTCGTATCTGCTTCCGCTAACTACTAAAAGATGGTAATGAAGCGCACTCACCTTAATATACCTGTCTCTTGTCCACTTATAGGCTTCATATCTTCTTTTCTCGCTCTAAGCTGCTGTCACAGCCACAACGGCCGATCCAGACGGTGACAAGAAATTAATTAGGGGAAGCTCGGGAAAATAATGGTGTGCCGTGATTTTTAAATGAAATTTATTTTCTTCACTTCATTTATTTCTCGGCGACATGACACTCGGGAAATTATTAGACTTTACGAGGGCTTCGGTTCCTGTAGGTAAGGTTTCCGCTTGTTTACCTTTGACGCGGAGCTAAATATTTTTGTTTTTTCCCATTTCTACTTATTTCACTCTTTATTTAAAAATGAATAAACTTTTTCTTTAGCTTATTAGCATTTTCATTTTCAGAGGCACCCCTATGAATCCGTCTGAAAAATAATGCTATGAAGGAACTCTACCGCAGGCTGCCGACAAAAAATAGGACTTTATATGGACCGTTACATCGGTAAGTACAGATATAAGTAACAAATAAAATAAGATAGTTCAAAATAGACATCGGAAAGTACCAACAGGCATGAAGACACGACATCAGTTTTAGGATAAATTAATCTTAAAATTTTGATGCTCTACCATCGCACACTTGACACTCAACAATTTTTCTAACTCTACTTACGAAGGTTTTGATTTTAATTCAAAAAACGACACTATCACGTTACGTTACGGTATCTTTTTGATAGTGGTGTCTGGTATGCTTGCGAGCTTTGAACAGGCATCGATGTGATGTGTTGAAAGCGATTGATGGTTAGTGTCACAGGGCTATTAATATTGTAGAGGAGACAATGCGAGAAATGTATGAAGTATGTTATTTTAATGGTTAAAAGTAATGAATGACTATATTAATATTACAAAACAATAAATAGCCATCATCAAAACACATGGGAAATATCAAGTAATAATTTTCTGTTGGATTCATTGCAAATCCAAGTCTTACATAATCCCATTATACTCCAACTAATATAATTATATCTCGAGGTTTATCTAGAGTTTTCTCCAGGGTTTTCAAATCAGTTTTTGATTACAACCGACATAAAGAAAGAAGGGAGCTATGTTTTATGAATGTTACCGCACACCTCTCGGGCAAATGTGAACAAACTTTGATAAGTAATTATTTTTAGTTGAATAAGGGGCAACTCTAAATTAATCCAAATTTAAAATCATAAAAAAAATCAAAATCGGTCCACAGATGCACAAACAATATTTAATATCCGGTAACATAAAAGCAACGTGCCTGTGCTTCGAACGGATTACCTCCTCATTGTTTCAAGTAGGTTAATTGATGGCAAACCATTACCATATTAAATTTATGAAGTTATGTTATTATGTAGAGCAAGTGTCACAGTTATTACAGCGATTAAAGCAAAATAGGTATAATAATCAAGTAATCAGCGATTATTATCGGGTAACAGCTCCGCGTGGAAACTCATTAATATTTACGCGATGGCCACAGTACACGCCTAAAGTGGTTGAAACGAAATTAAATTACAATGTTTTTAAGTATCTGCCAATATTAAAATATTTATGATAAGTATTACTGGACAATTTGGGCCACTTTTGAGCAATAATGAAATGCAATAAACGATTGATTATTAAATATTTAGTCTGGTTGTTAACAGAATTAAATTATTACACGAAAATTTTGTGTGCTTTATTAAACACTTACCCTCAAATTTATAGAAAGTTATAATAAATCATACAGCCATTATGATGCACTTTTCCACTGAAAAGTACGTTACAATGCCATTATAACTTTATATAAATTTGGGAGTATCTTTATAAAATATGGGTTTCTAATTTTGAATTTTCTTGAATCAGTTATTTGATCTCGCCATCTATATGAACTTAAGAACGTGAATCAAAAGTTGATAAAAAAAAATCTATAATTAATGGAACGCAGTTCAAAATTAATCTACGGTTTAACCAACAACTATGTTTTTCGACTTCGCATGGAGCGCACGAACAGATTTATTAGTAGATACAAATACAAAGTCACACGTAACGAAACCGTGGCACGAATATCATTTGAATTGAACCCGTGTCCCATCAATGTCATGCTTTTTTGGAGGATTTCATCTATAGGTAATTTTTTCACAAACTTTTCATGATTATTTAGTAATTCCAGCCCTTTTTTTATGTCCCACTGTTGGGCACGGGCCTCCCCTCAATGCGAGGGGGATTAAGCCATAGTCCAACACGCTGGCCCAATCCGGCTTGGCGGACTTCACACATTTTTCGAGGGGTTCTCGCAGACATGCTGGTTTCCTCGCGATGTTTTCCTTCACCGTTTTGCAAGTGATAATCATGGTTGAAAATAAGATCCACACATGAAATCGGACCGGGGTTAGTGCCTGCGATCCTCGTTACCGAGGTAAGCTTTCTACCAACTTGGCTATCACTGCTTTTATTATTTTTTCTTAAAATATTTCGTACTACTGCATTTAATCACATCCTAAACAGGAATGTATTGTAAATACTCAGACCTTAATATTACTACTAAAGTTGCAATCACTAAATTTTGGCTAGGTGTCAAAGTATTTCAAGTCTCACTTACTGTTTTTGTAATACTAATGTATATGGTTACTTTCTCTTACTTTGCAGGTAATGATGTTCGTGGAACGCACATTTCAATCCCAGATAATCCAAGACGAACTAAAACGCACTCCAAGGCGTAGGTTTAGATCCCTCAACACTAAGAAGACAACTAATCGCGTGGTGAAAGACAAATCTGTAGCTTATTTAAGGTTGTTTTTGGAAACTTCCTCGATACACGGATTGAACCATTTGCTCACACCCAGGAAGTATTTGGAGACGTGAGTTAATTTTTCATGCCTTTATACTAAAATAGCATAGTTTATTAAGATAAGAATATAACAACGGTGAAGAAAATCATCGTGAGGAAACCTGCATGTCTGAGAGCACATCTCGAAAGATGTGTGAGGTCTGCCAACTCGCCAGCTGCCGGGCCGGGCCAAAGTGGTGGACTATGGCGTAATCTCCCCTGCATTGAGGGGAGGCCGGTGCCCAGCAGTGGGTTATAAAAGAAGGTCTGGTATTATTTTTATTAAGAATAAAGAGATAGAGCTCTGAAGGATACCTTCTAAGAGCTGTTCATTATATTCATTATTACTATTCTATCAGCTATTGGTCGAATGATATGCTTTGGTCATTCAAGTTCTCATCATACCTCAATTTTAAATCTGTAAATTGACTATACTTCTCAACAGAACTCTATGGCTGATAATAATAGCGTTATCGGCGTTTGGCTCTATCTATCTCTCACAAGTAACATGGATTCGCTACCAGTCGTCTCCGACTGTGGTCTCCATGGACCGGGATATGTACGCGTGGAACACGTCATTCCCTGCAATCACTATCTGTCCTGAAAAGAGGATTGATGAGAATAAACTTGAAATTTATTTGAGGTTAGAAAATATTTCAAGATTATGAAGTAATTCTCTAAGAACACGATCAATCGAAAAAAATAGCTCTGAAGACTTTCTACCCCTTGTACGATTTTGATAAATCCTAAACACAGTTAACTAGGTAGAGTACTAGGCACATATTTTAATGATGATACTGTTTTTTGGGCATTTTTTTTCTAAATTGATAAAATATGAAGTCGCTTGAATAAAGTATTTGCTATTACAGAAACTCAAAAGAAACAAATAAAACAAACCTAGAAGCATTCATTAGACAATTATCAAGTGCTACATACAAAAACTTTGAGAACATAACAGACTTTGATGGTATACCTTCAGACAAATACATCGAGCTCCTCGTTAACCTGTCTGCTGCTTTCAAACCGACACTGACCATTGGAGTGGTCAATGTAGTATTTAATATTGTACCGACGATCACTGAGATGGGACTGTGTTACTCTGTTAACTCTAATACAGCTGTTTATAATTCTCCTGAGTAAGTAATTTTTTTTTGATGAATCAGAATCAGAATATTTTTTATATTTTAAGTACAGTACTTATGAATCGTGAAAAGTTACAAAATACGTTACCACCCGCTCGGAATGCCGTTCCTATGGAGAAGAATGGGCAAGAAACTCCATGATTACTCTTTTTTTATATCAGGAAGATGGAAATATAAGTATGACTAGCATAGCTCTTGTTACCTATCTCAGTTCGAGCTAGAAATGATAAACGCTTGATAAGTAGATATTAAAGCAATCTATAAAAGGGCCAATTACTAAGTTTATCGAGTGAATAGGATAGGATTAGACTTAGATCCTTAGCTTCGTCTGTGTGTTACAGATACAGAGAAGCAAACAGATGGGACACAATTGGCGACGAATACAAATCCTTATTCATACATCCTTTGGAAGGTGAAGTTTTTGCTCAAGTAATGAATATTTCCACAGCTTATGATGTAAGTATCGCTGTGCTATTTAATTCATTTCAATAACAAAAAGTAGCTACTGACTTTCGAAGCGTATCTTTTATTTACCAAATAATTATCGTTGATGTACCTTTTGTGTGTCCTGCTACTTTCAGGCATATGTTCACGGCCCTCAGGAAGTCCCTGACATATCAACTAAAAACCAACAATCCAAGGAAGCGTACTACATGAAATTGTACGTCACTGCCATCGCTGTCTACACATCTGTAGAAGCTGCTAAGTAAGTGTAAATATTAACGATATCATATATATGATGTATATCTATGACATTTCAAATTATATTTGCAGGCCGTATAAAACTTTTATCATTTACGAATCTCCATGTCTTGTCTGTCATTGTCTTGCTTGATTTAGTCATTTATGTTATTAGAAGTGTTTACTTCTGGACCCCAAGTCTTCTAACACAATCGACTCATAATCGAATAGTAACCGCATAGTAACTGTCACTTTTGACAGATAACCCATACAATATCTGTCAAAAGTGACAGTTACTATGCGGTTGCTGTTCGATAATGAATCGATTGTGTTAGCAGACTTGGGGCCCTGTACACACGACCACAGGTCACCATTGGTTTAATGTTTTCAGATAGCTAGGTACTATGAAATGCATCTGTTACCACTAAAGGATACATGTAATTATTATAACTACCAGGTTGAGCGTGAGCCAGCGTCGCTGCAGATTCCCGCACGAGAACAATCTAAAGCATAACTCGATTTACACGTACACGATGTGCCGCATGGAGTGCCGGGTCCGATTGTGCTTGGAGCATTGCGGGTGCATACCGCACTTTTACCGGAAAATTGGTGAGATATTTGGAATAAAAGGAGACATAATTGTTCAGTGATCGAAGTTGCCATTTATTTCATGAACGTGGCAGGGTTTGCTTTAGGGTGAGACAAGAAAAGTAAACTCGAAGCCTTTTTACGTCTTTTCTTAGTCAAAAAATCGGTCGCCAATAGGAAGTTGCTCATTCCATATAACAGCTCTCATTTGCCAAGATACTATATAGACATACAATACCTTGAAATTATTATATGGTCATATATTTTTCGCTTGACTCCATGAGTCAAGGTGGGGCAGCTGCTCCATACTGCCTCACCATAGCTACTCCCATGATTATTTTAACACAATGAGGTTGTATTTGTGACGGCAAAGGTTTCAGAATATTTGTGGCCGATGTTTTATGATTCTAGGTGCTGAAAAAGTATGCGACGTGAAAGGCTTGCATTGTTTATCAAAGTATAAGGGTATGTTAAATGATCTTACTTAAAATATTTTTAAAGTTAATCTTGATTTTGATTAATGTCCTGTCCTTTCAGACGAATTATACAAATTGCAATACGAAGATGGAAAAAGGATCAATTGTGCTTGTTACCCATTGTGCGATGATGTGAACTATGTTATACAATCAAACGTATGTACATATGCTTTTTTAAGATCAACAATTGGTTCTGGAGACACTACGAATTTATCTTTTATTGATTTAAGGCCAAGCAGGAGTGGTTCCTCGGGACGAATCTCCAATTAGGTATGGTGACGTACCCTCGTATGAGATACAAACGCGATATCATTTTCGGATTCACTGATGTACTTGGTAAGAAATAAAACTACTTCCAACAACGAATTTGATTTGTTTGGATCCCAGTTTGATGTCATCATATTTGAGACGATCTTCTGAGCTTTTCAATTAGTTATAGATTTTGTAACTATTCCTTAGCCTTCATGCATCTTTGCCTTAGGTAGAGGGCTCAGATAACTCAGAACCCTTACAATAATCAAGCGTGAGGCATCTCCTTAAAACGCGGAAACAGAACTGAAGGTAAAATAATCATCCCTCTATTCTTACTATTTGCTGTCCTATTTATAACTCTGTTCTTTTTCACAGTGTCTGTGGGTGGTATGGCTGGTCTGTTCCTTGGATGCAGTGTGCTTAGTTTCATGGAGATAGTCTATTTTCTAACTTTGCGACTTCTGTGTTATACACGTGGCTACAAATGACTATATTGTATAGCTGTTTAGATTTTGCTTCAATTTTCTCGATAAAGTTTATTCGGATAAAATTGACCTGTGGATGCAAAGCACAATAGACAAGCCATTTAAGTACCAATCTATATCTAGATGTTAATCTGCACTGTATGCTTATGACAATTAAAATGTAAATCGTAGCTCACACATCATCATGACTGCCATTTAATTAAATTTTACCCAAAACTACTCTAATTTGTAACTAAATATGTACCCACCGACCCCAGGTAAATTTAATTTAGGGTTAAGCTTAATTGTCGGCGACGCACATCGGGTTGTATTAACACATCGTAAATTCAACCCTTAAGCACCTTGCTAATAATTAAGATCGTTCGGTCTTCGGGACCCTTGGGTCTGTTTGGCCAATTTAACAATATCACCTATTGTTGTGGACGGGTTATCGGGTACATCGGGTCACCTTTATTTAGTGATACTTAACAAGGGTTAAGTTAAGTTTTAGAGTTAGGCAATGCTGTAATTATAATGATAATAGGTATACAGCAAGATATTGAAAACTAGTAAATCCTAGATCAGTATTGTATTTGGCCAGTCTCCGATACATACAACTTACTAAAAGTCTCGTATACCCCGATTCGGCTATTGAAAATAATTCTGATAATTACCTAGGACATAATTTCAAAACGAACCAGTTAATTATTAAACAGTTCTGAATAGTTGCACCAAAACTAGAAAGAAAATTCAAATATGCAGCTCAATGAAAATCAATGATATGTTTGCTCGTGCTAGCGATAAACAATTCTAGGAAACTGTAACATAACATAACATAAAATGTTGCGCCAAGTTACATCATCTTGACCTCGTAGAGTATACACAGAAAGATCCGTTGATTGGAGTATATATAAAAGAGACTGCTAAGATAGTACTTAATCAAATTATCATACTTAATTAAAATTAATTACCACCTAGTAGTCATACCAAAGCTCATTCGCTAACTTATCTGCAGTCGGCAAGACGTCGACACATCGTCATAAAAGGCTTAGTTCACCGCGTTTGACAAAGTGTGGGCTGTAGGGGAAGTAGCGGGTGAAGGGGGTAATGTTAAAGATTATTGTTTGGAGTTACCGACTCGGGATGGTAAGGTGTAATTTAATTCTGAGACGTTCTACTCATGTGGTGGGCATTGCTTAAATTGTCGATATCGATAAATTCGAGAAATAAAATGTTATTCCCAGAATGTCACAGTTACTAGTAACTAGTGACTGTGACATACTATTACTAGGAGATCAATTACAGGACAGGAAATTATTTTATTAGCTTTTATTTTCATAGTCAATTATGACAGACTAGCTTTTACCCGTGGGTCCGCCCAGACAACCATGGATTTTGCTCCGCAGCTCCCAGCAGCCTCCATGGTTATAACGTGAGCTTATACCAGTGACTTTTTCAGAGCTTATCTACAAACTTACAACTTTACCGCTCTATCAGTATAGATAACAGTTGATAATTACTGCAAATAGGTAGCTATTACAAGACTATCAGTATGTTATTACTGCTTGTTTAGTTTTCGCAGGTTTGGTTCCTCCAGCAACGTAAGCTCTGAGTGTAGTAAGAGTTTGGTATATCAGTGCAATGTCAAGAACTAATTTATCGATAACGGGACATTACCTCATCCCTTCACAAGGTGTTTATTAATCCTATATGTTAAGATTTTAATTGCGGGAATCAAGTGGCTTTTGTTTATGAACGAGTGCACGTAGAGAGCGAGGGGGGGACGTTATCTCATACGCGACGAATTTGAGGTGAACCTGGTAACCGCGATTGTTATGGTAGAGTTTGAATATTATTTCTGTATCAGAATTGTACAAGATAAAGATGTCCTTCAGACGAAAACAACTCTATGTTCACAAACAAAGCAACGTTTATATTATGGATACCGTAAGAAGTGTGATCGTAGTTAGGATACCAGAGGAAATTACGAAAAGATTATTCCCTAAATTTGCACAGTCGGGAATCGAACTCGCTGCTGCATTGAGTCGAGTGCCACTAAACGAAGTTATAAATCGAATTATATATGAATTTATTCCACTGGCAAGGGACGTCGCGTGAGGATATAAGTTAAATATTTATGCATGTCATTATAAAAAAGAATCCTGACAAAAATCACAACTGTCATTTTGCTGGGACAACATTTTTGTTTAAAATTGACCTAGTTATCGAAATGTTGACATCCCATAAAAATTTAAATAAGCTATTCAAGCGCAGGTTTAAAGGTTAGTATACCTTTTCTGAATCAGCCGATATACATGAGATTTGGATTTCATTCTTTTTTGCAAATATCCATCAGATTTCATTACTCTATCCCCTCGTATGTTTTCCCGTGACTCGCCACCCTCCAATACATTTATAGTGAGCAATTGTGACGGTAAACGATTTTAATATCGATACACGTGACCGATAATGTATCGATAAAAATGAAGCTTAGTAGAATAATGGCTGAATATTTTGCTTATGATTACAGGGAGAAAATAGAAGCCATTTTTTGAAAGAGTGTCTTAAGATAAAATTATGTTATTAAGTATTTCTTTATATTAGTGAAAACAAGTTCGCTTTCATTGGTTGTCTATGAATTATTCAAATGAAGTATAAAGCTCACTTTCATTAGTTTTACACGTAATCAGGTAATCGACTTACTCAGGCCAAATAATTAAAAAAGACCTTCAACTGAAATAGGCCTCACCCATGCCCGATAAAGTGCTTGTAAAATAAAAACCCATACAATAAATCTGGCACACACGTACATAAACTATCCCGCACCTACTTCATTCGTCATTTTTTATCAGCAAAAAGGCAATATCCACCTTGGAAAAATGAGAGCCGCGCGCCCTACCGGCCTTTAAGACAACTATTTATCGGGGAGAGAAATTCCCCATAAATCAGGGTGTATATTTTTATCTGGCAATCTTAAAGGTGGGGTAAATAAAGATAGGTCAGGGGTAAGTACAGTAGCGGCGCACGCATGGAGTTTGATTAATAGGGTTTGCATTGAAGCCTTGTTGTGGTAAAAAAAATGGCGATTCTAGCCCATCATTTACTTATCCATAGAATTCTTTGTACGGTCCAACCTTTCGTTAATAGGACCTATTATACCATTATATGTGAACATTACTACAACTTTCATCCAACTTTAAATCGTTATAGATCCTAAATGGCCATTCGAAATAAAAAAAAAAGAGAAACCTAAGAATAAGGATCTTCAAATACCTATTCATGAAATTAAACTGCACTGGAGATATTTCGTCAAGTACATTTTCTTTTTTTTTCACGAAATGGCATCTGGTTGTCGCCATATTGAATTTTGATTATTGTCATGTTTTCAGTGACACTCGCAAGATTAAGACAAATCGATTGACGTAAGAATGATCAAAATCGGCACACGCGTTTGGAGCGTTACAGATGAACAAACATACATACATACAAGGCTAATAAACACATTACCCTCCCTAGTGTAGCGCAGTCGGATAAAAAGCTTGCCAAACGGAGTTCTTTGTATTGTACAAAACACGTTTTTCTTTTGCAAAAAAAATGAACACTGTATTACCGTTTCAAATCTCATTTTCTAAAATATTAATATCCAAAAATTACTTCATATTAACCAATTCACCGTCAATGAATACCCCCACGTTACAGCCCAACAATGGGCTCACTTCCTGATACTTTGCCACACGCGTTTGATGTCACCACTGACAGGAAGGGGGAGGTAGGGGGTATGGGGAGGCGAGGGCACAACAGACACTTCTGAGGATCACCGCGAACAAAGATTTAACTAAGAGACAAAACATGCTTACTTAGGGTTGTTACCTATTTTGTGTACAGGATGGTCGACAACAGATACAAAAACTTTCCGAGGTCAATGTCACTACCGAGCTGTCAAAATGCATTTTTAATTCATGATCCAATAATTATACTACGCCAGGTATTATCTTCCACGAATGTTAAGTCACGTGACTGGCCGAAGACTCGTCTTCGGCCATCGCCAACCAATAGGCTGTGTTAGTTCGGTTGAAGAATTTAATTCAAGGCAGCATTGATCGTGACGTAGGACGTAGTCTTACGTCATTTTCAGAAGAGAATACCTAGCGTAGCATTTTTATATACCATGTTTTAAATAGCGTTTAGATGACAGTTGGAAAACATTCGGTTACAGAAAGAAGGGTGGAAATTTACGGTGAATTTATATAGCGATTCCGGAAATCTCTCTGGCGAGAATTCGATTCCGTTTTCTATAAAAATTGTGAAGGATTTAAATAACTGCGTCGAAGCACAGATGTGAGTAGATGATATAATACAGAAAACAATTCAATATTGGACCAGTTAAACATATCCTTATGCTAATCTATCAAGAATCAATATCGAATAACTCTCAAAGACTCAATCCTAATTTTGTTCTCCTCTTTATCAATTCAAGTTGTTTTTTAGTTCTCTACTGGACAATACTGAATGTGTATGAACAAAAATGATTTAACAAGCAGCCTGTACATAGACTCTCACCTCTTCATTGTGATATAGTCTGAGGCAGGCGCGTCTTGAACCGCGTAACTTTTTAACGAGCGCTCTACATTATCTGCATCGAAATGGGGACGATAATAATGTACCTCACCACGATTCAGATGGTTAAATTTCCACAAGCATTGTGAATGAGAAATTTTCATTGTTTTCATAGTTTTGTGAAAACATTAGTAACACTGCCGGAACAAATGAGTTGGCGATAAAGTGTGATTATTCCCGTAAGACGCCTACATTGAAGTAATTAGCATAGTGTTTGGTATGGCAATTGCCATCAAAAATACAATACGCCTGTATTCCTGTTGACGACCTGATTAGCGCAGTTGGTAGTGACCCTGCTTTCTGTGCCGAGGGCCCTGGTTTCGAGTCCTGGTAGGGACAATCTTTGTGTGATGAGCACGAATGTTTGTACCCGAGTCGTGAATGTTTAATATATATAAGTATTATATACTGAGTTTACTCGCAGTCCATTTACCCATATTTTATACTCAGTCAGTACTGTTTTTGTTTTGACCTGCTGCTAAATACTGCCTAGCCGTTCCTGTATTGTTCTCACATACCTATAACAATGTACTGCTCAAAAATGTGAAACATCTTTAAAAAATAGAGCAACCATGGAATTTCTTGCCCGCTATTTTACATAGGAACGGCATCCCAAACGGGTGGTAAAGTTGTAACATAGCATTTTGTAACTTTTGACGAATCAGAAGGACTGTACTTAATGGTCTAGATGAATAAAAAATATTCTGGTTCAGAATAATACAAGCGTTGCTTAGTGTGGGACCGTATAATTGGTGTGTTCGTATGGCGATATTCTATTATTTTTATTATTATTCATGTCTCATTCCAGAGTATCTATAAACAACATTATATTACTCGCCTCCTTTCAATATGTAATTAGTTGAATGTGAACAAACATCTTCATGATAGCGACGGCCTCTGTTATAACATGTCTTTTATGATTTCCTGCGAGTGACTCTCGAAATAAAATATTGTATTATGTCAGTAGATGCCAGCCGGTGTGCTGGTTTATAGCTAGTTTTACGTCTTTGGTAGGTACACTATAATTTCTAATGATTGTAGTATTTATTATAGAAATGTTGAATAACTAGAGTAGGTTAACATATTGTCTATAAGGTATTAGAATAGTAGTTGGGCACTATCGCTGTTTATACTATGTACATGAATTTCAGTTAATCTTTATATATATATATATATATATATATATATATATATATATATATATACAAAATGTCAATGACATGTTAATTACGCCATTTATAAGGCAAGAAAGGGTGGACCGATTTTTATGATCTTTGATTTCTTGAGTTGTGTCTCCGCCGTGAATAGCAGCATAATTATTAAAACATGAGAAATAATCATAGAAAAAAATAATATTGATAATTAATTTTCTCATACATTTGATGATTGCATCTTAATCGCTACGAAAGTTGCTAGGACGGCTATTATATAAAATAATATTAACTTGGTTTTATTGGACCATTAACGAAATAAAAAGTAAGGATTAGCACACACCAACTATATTAAAGCTTAAAATACTTACATAAAACCACCTCTCCAACTTTGGGCTACGCCAGCGTGAAATCCTCTTATGAGAAAGCAATACAATGTACACTTTACGTAAAAGTTAGCGTAAAAAACTAAAAGTACGGGATTACGCGGCGCCCCGCGCGAGTTAAGGTGGGCGTACACGTGAAACCACTCAGTGGCCGCCATTAGCACCGCGCGGGGCGCTCGTGTGCTCGCAGCCTTATGAATCAATGCTCATAGTGCTTATACTGACATTTTCTTTTTTAATTTCGAAATTAATATAAAAAATATAAGATCCAATCTATGTTTTACATTTTTCGAAAGAAAAGTGTTTTGTAATGCCATTGTAAAGGGATGTATTTTTTTACAAATTTAGTGTTGTATCTTTATGTTAATTTAATCTAAGTATTTGGACAGTTAGGAATTAGGCTAGTAGATTAGTAGCAGGCATGCGAACTATGTGTTGCTAGTAACAAAACTCAGTATGTTACTAGCAACACATACAACCTTAAATTTGATCTGAATTTAAGTTATTATGGAAACAACATAAAAATTTAAGTGGTTGCGGGGACGATTCCCGCCAAGGAAAATTTCAGAAATTTTCTTTTCTTAGTTATGTCCTATTATGAATATTACTGGAATAGCTCCCATTGTTCATTTAAGGGTTCGTCATAATACAAGCGTCGCTTAGTTTGGGACCGTACAGATATTTATTTAACAAATAATACTTAGCTATCAACGAGTTCGCAACAAAATAATGATGTCCAAAAATTACACCGCCGCCAAAGCAAACAGACGACATAAACATGTCAGTTGTTATGCTGTAAATTTGTAACGCGAAGTGTTCCCGGATATTCTCGGCTGTGACAAATTATATCCTTTAACGAGAATGTAATGAATTCCAATTAAGGGGCTGGCGTCAACGACATTTTGTTTTGTTTTGACTAAATTGTGAATGTTTGATGATAATTTCTTTAAGACTCGTGCACAATGTATATAAGTACGTCTACAAATACTGATGACTAAGGAAACTAAGGCGCCATGTAAAGCTCTACATAGGAACACTTAGTAATGTTGCCAGGGCCTCTCTATGGCCACCCTTTTTTTGTTTTCGCTGGGAAATGTATTTACGCATACCGCCCGAGCCCGGGGGAACTCGAGCGGTTATGTGGGTCTCCTGGACATAGTCCAGACTACCCACTAAAAACCAGCGCCGCCCTCTCTGCCTGTTTTGGAGCGCCACGGGGTCTCTATGGCACCCTAGCCATGGATGGCGGGTCAGATCAGTTGCGCTGCCTGTGCCTAGTGAATGTAGCGTCTCTATCTACTGCCGCCTTCCTACCTAGGCAAGTATGCTCCATCGTAGATCTCATCGTCACTTACCATCAGGTGAGATCGAGATCAAATACTTGCCTATAATGTTATAAAAAAAAAAAAAAAAAGCCTGACAATAGAGTCAGAGAGAGAGAAAGTTATGGCCTGACAACAGAGTCAGAGATAAGGGAAAGTTATCTTCATAAAACGGATTGACGTGATACGTCTGTATAGAATGTCTACACACATTCAAGCCATATTCAAATTCGTTCCATCACGGCGGCTGGCTCTAGCTTGTAATTTAAAAAAAATCATTGTACCTAATATTGGCTAGAGACATTGAATAGATTAATGAGAGAGGCGGATGATACAAACTATAAAGAGACATCAATATCACATATATTTTAGACTAGCCGTAACTGTCGGCTTAATGTGGACTCAAAAGCGGGCATTTCCTGGTGGAATGACTCCTAAGGACGAATAAGGTCAGATGCTACGAGACTTGCCCGTCACTTTAACAACATGTACCGCAATATAAACAAACTCTTGCGTTCATATTCTACCGTAACTCAGGTACGAGAATGCGCTTTTAGGCGGGCGACGCGCGGCGATCGTAACTCGCGGATTTTATGGCCGCGCACCTACGCAGAGATCGTAAACAATTGCTTATGTTACACTGTCGACTGAATATGACACTGCTGAGTCATTCGGGATGGTATTTTCGAAGTAATGTACCCTGGACTTCGATTACAAATACATGAAAATAATTGAATATAGAGTTCCAAAGACTAAGCTAGGTTGGTAGACTTATCCTTCTTGCATAGATAATAGGCCCGCGTCCACCAGTAGCAGCACATTTAAATGAATAACTGTAGTCAACTATATGGTCCCGCACTAAGCAACGCGTGTATTATGGGTATCGTACAATGGACTGAGGGCGAACCAAGTATATACCAACTGCACTGATCAGGACGTCAATATTTATTATTGTTGCACCTAAATATATGCTTTAATAGATAAAAGCAAAACACATTATTGAAATCGTTAAATAGTATTTTCGAGTGCCAATCAGCCATTACATACTAAAAGTGTGTGCACATATGTCGGTGCGATATTAAGCCGCCGCTGTTTGCTTGCACCAATTGCTATCGGGCTGATTGTCAATCGCCACTCGATTTCGTGTTAATTTCGATCTCTCATTTCGTCAATGCGACTATTCGAATTTAGTGGCCCGTTTCGCTCGATTGCGGGCTTACATTTTGAATAAATTTTATATAGCTAGACAGGTTGACGATCCCTGATCATTATTTCGTTTTGGTTTGAAATAATTACAGTGGTCGTTTCGTGTCGTGATATAATTTAGTGTTTTATTGAAATAACTATGTTCAGTTTCTTTGAACTTTAACCTATTTCTTCGAAGGATATACAACTGTAAAGCAGTTTATTGTTTCCACTAATTTATTTTAACAGTTAAGTACATCATGGATAGTGTTGTGTGAAGACCGCATTCTGGAAACGCTGAAAATCATAATCCAAAAATTAACAGGACTCCCCAGTATCAAATTAGTTCGGTATCAACAGATACACAAATAACGGCCCGTGCGAGCATGCTATTTAAATTTCGAATGCACACCGCAAATATCCGCCGCGGATCCGCGGAATATCCGCGATATCCGCCACAGTCGAGTGGCCGCGCACAAATGAACGGCTGATTTGATCAGCCGGTTTTCCGAAACGATATATACGTTGAAGGGCCATCGCAAAAACGCCGAATGAATCCGATGGATAGCCGATTAAACGGTACAGAGGTTAATGAAATGAAATATGTTTGAACATAACGAATGTCTATTTGTGAATTAATTAATTTGATTTTTTTCTATCGATTGTTGATTTAAATTTAGAACGTTGCCTGTTGAACAAGCTTTTTTTTAGATATATAACTTTTCTAACCGTCGAAAAAAAGGAGGTGGTTCTAACTGTGAGTACTAACACGGAGAGGTCTTTGCCTGTAGCCCTGTAGCCCTGTTAGCAACTACTAGACGAACGATTTTATCTGTTGTATTTTTTCTATTATAACCAGGAAAAGAATAACATTCTTTGAGTATCACAAGTAGCTTATTTTTCTGCCCTGCAACGCAAACTGGCCCACAATATTTATGTCATCAAGTTGTTTAAATAAAGAAAATAATATCGTTTTCACATCGTTCCCGTAATAACCGCGTCCCATATATCTGTCGCGTGTTAATCTACCAATCACAATGCGCGCTAACCTTGCCGGCTCTAATTACGTTAGAACGAGATGAAAGCCCACCGTTAATAAATAATTGCCGGAGCGAATCGCGAATAAAAGAATATAGGACAGTCGGATTTGTTAGATTATTTAGTTTTTTTTTTATGGGGACCGGTGTTTTTTTTATGGGGACCGGTAACGATTCTCCGCTGGTCGATGCTGGCTTTTGCACCTATCCGATGCAAATATTTACGAGGAAAATTCTTAATGATTTATATTGGGGTTGTTTTAATAAAATTTGCTGCAAATTATCGGATGTACCGAAAGCATGATTCTCTTACGATTGATAGTGTAAAAATACTACTAAAGATATTGGCAGATAACTACTAAGATTTGGTATTTATACGATACCGGTAATTAGTTTCCAATAAAATGACGAATATTCTCTAAAAGTTTATGAAAATATTGTTGGTTGTTTTACTGTGTTAAAAAAACATTAGGAGCACTATGGTTTAGTGTTGATAGTGCATAAAAGAACAGAGCCTGTATTTTTAAAAATATTTCAAACTGTAGAACTTCTAATTTCACTGATGTTTGAGTTAGTGTTCGGCCGCTAAGGTAGGTATCCACAAGACCAGAAACAATATATTTTAGTATGGAAATTTTGCGTTCATAATGTTTCTGGCCGAAACTAAAGTTAGGTGTAGTAAACTGGCATACGTACATTTAACTAGTAAATGGCTTCAGTTCGGTTCGTTAGCACTCATACAACATATTATATCCTACGAGAGCGCTTTATATATTCATATATACATATATATATATATCGTGTCTATATTTATTTGTAACAAAACTTTTATGTTAGTACAACTGCACTATTCTTTATACTTTCAATTACTTGAAAAACTTACCTTTACATAAATAGGATTTAAAAACTCCATAGATCTTTCAAAATCAATTGGGCTCGATCACGACATTATCTGCAAAACTAATAATTAATCAAGTATATTATTTCTGTGTATTTGTATAAACTATAATCATAAATCGGACGAACCCGGGGTATTGAGCTGGTATATACTGCTACATGTTATACTTTAAGCTACGATCTATATAATATATGCACAGCGCTTCGATAATTTATATGGATATTTAATGGTACACACAATTTATGAGTGAACCCTAAGATTGTACATGGAAATAATGGTTCCAAGCTCCTGTTTATTCTCAGGCAACGGTATGGTTGCCAGTATTTTTATTTATTTTAAACTAAGTGCACCAGTTATGGGCAAGTTGGTAGAACGGTTGCCTCGGTAACGTGGATAACAGGTTCAAACACTGGCTTTCATGTGCGAATCTAATGTTTAATCATGATTATCATTTACTAAACGGGGAAGAAAAACAGCATGTGGAAACCTGCATGTCTGAGAGAACCTCCCGAATGACGTGCGAAGTCCGCAAACCCGCACTGGGCCAGCGTGGTGGACTATGGTCTAATCCCCCTCGCAGGTTTTAGCAAGTGATAATCATTGTTGAAAATGAGATTCGCACATGAAATCCAGAAATCCCAGAGGTACGAGCCGGGGCTTGAACCTGCGATCCTCGTAACCGAGGTAACCGAGGCAAGCGTTCAATCCACTTGGCTATCACTGCTGCAAGACCACGTTAATTAAACCAAATTGCATTTAGCTGATATCAACCATTAGTGTACAACGCATAGACTAACCAACTCATAAAATAACTTATTCAATCCTAATAGTAACAGAATTTTCCAAATAAACTTGTCAACCGCGCAACTAAATCCTGCCGAACGTGTATCTGTGAAGCAACACTAAAACGTCGTAAACCGTTTAACATAGTGTTGCGTAGGCGCACGCCTGAGCGATTTGAGCGCGACAAACAGCTCAATTAGACGGTTGCATTAGCAACACTGTAGTGTTGTCCCAGGGCGTGGAGTGCTTCTTATTACAGCTGTTTTAGGCAGATATTTCATCCTACTATAATCCTACTTAATATTATAAATGTGAAAGTTTGGATGGATGGATGTTTGTTACTCAATCACGCCAGAACGGCTGAACCGATCTGGATGAAATTTGGCACAGAGATAGATTATAGTATAACTTTTCATCCCGGTAAATGTATGGTTCTCGTGGGATATATTTGTTTTAATTTTTCATAGAGCAAAGGATCGACATGATTTTTTTGCATAGGTAATGGTAGTTTAGGGGTCATAAAATGACATAGGCTAATGTTTATCCCAGAAAAATGCACGGTTCTTATGGAATAGCATACATGAACCGTGCATTTGCAAAAGAACATACTTTTTTAATTGCGGGTAACACCGTGGGGTGCAGCTAGAAAGTATATATTTCGGATACACAACCTGCTAAATTTATGCCAAGTTGTGCTCTTTGCAAGTAATAAGCGTTTGTGTGGCCTACAAACAATCAACTAGATCATTCTATTGATACAATTTCTATAATGGAGTGGGACGGAGCTAGATGAAAAAGCGGGAAGCTTTTAGAGAATCTTATATTAATAATACTATAATATGGCCAGACAGACACACCAGCTGGACGGTTCTATTATAGGTACTGAACAATGGAGCTGGAATATTAAAAATTCATGACACAAGCATTCGTACTCATCGCACAAAACAACGTTTATCCCTACCTGGATTTAAACCTGTGATCTTTAGTAAAGAAAGTAGGGTCACCACCTACAGTGTCAATCGAGTCAAGTCGATTCAGTCTTTGTTCATTGTAGAGCGTAGGATATATGAATTTAGATCGACTACTTGCCTGCTTCATGCGAAGGATCTTGCCCACTCGCACAAAACCGCAAGATACAATTTTAGAAATCTAAAGTAAGCCTAAACACCTATAAATATTGCTCCGGTCATCTAGTTATACCGCAGGTGCCTTCATAGCATTATGGCTTCCGCTTAACGCACTTTACACTAAATCATATCCCTAACGGCGGTGACAAATCCTGTCGCCACTTACCGATTAGTTGCAAGCCGTTTGAATATACATCAGACCGGTCAATTAGATGCGGAGTGCATTAGCAACATTGTAATCAATATCGTAGGTTTAAACACGTGTTTTGTCATGCTAGGCACTTGCATGCATGTTGACTGATCATGATCAGTATTCATATTATAAGTACGCTTCGTTACCTTTTTTTTTATACATTATAGGCAAGTATTTGATCTCGATCTCACCTGATGGTAAGTGACGATGAGATCTACGATGGAGCATACTTGCCTAGGTAGGAAGGCGGCAGTAGATCGAGACGCTACATTCACTAGGCACATGCAGCGCAGCTGATCTGACCCGCCATCCATGAATGGCAACCTAACTAAATTATTTTGGGATTAATGCGTATTGAAATGCTGATAAAATAACACTCTTCGTTATAGTTATCTGTAGTCCGTGACCAAATGCACTATAGAGAGTGTAACAACACTAGTGTAAAATATTCTAACAGGGCCAACAGTAGGTTATGAAGATAACATTCCCACAGACATACATCAAATTATTAGACAGTAAAAAAATGACACCCTTAAATAATTGCATGGCCAAACGCTACTGGTTCACCTTGTTTGAAAGAATCAAACATAACTGACACAATTATTTTATACATCAACGTTATCCATATAACTTAAATATTCATCGGTTCAAATATTTTACACTATTTTTGTTACACCTTATATAGTGTATTTGGTCACGGTGATCCTTCAAAAGGCTATAAGTAAAGCTAACTCTCCTATTAAGCACCGAGAGCAGTGAGCGCTCCAACCGCTCAATTAGAGATGGCTCCCATTAGCTACATTGTAGCAGTTGTAGCATTTAACTTCCTAGGTGTGCAAGTTAAATTTAACCGCCTTGTACTAAGCTCACGTGTGCAGATTGGTTTATTAGGAATTAGGATCGTGCTATGGCGCTTACTAAATTATTCCGTATGGTCTGCTATGTATAAAACGACTTCTAATCTCATCATACAGTGGCTGTGTTTAGTTTAGATTATCTGATCAAAATATGTGCAATTTTTTTCGAATTAAATTATTTGATAATTTAGACGTCAACATTACAGACATTTGATTTGATTGCCTTGCATGTCATTTTTAGGAACAATTAAATCCATAAAACAATATAGGAGATGAATCCAGCGCTTATCATCGTGAATGTTACTATAGTATGCATTTATAGTAACACGAGCCGTGAGCTCTATCGTAACTTAAAAAATATATTTATACTAACATGGACCCTTATAAAAACTTTGGCCTTTATAAGAAATCCCTCGTTGGCGCTCACCTAGGCATTGTATAAGGGTTTCGTGTGCAAAATTTCATACTTATACGCTGTGCGTGTTCTGACAACCAGTCAGTCAGTTCAGACTTTTATAATATAAAAAAAAATACAATCGAATTGAGAATCTCCTCCTTTTTTTGAAGTCGGTTAAAAAGTGAATTGGTGATAGATAATAATTTGATGTATGTGTTAACCTCGCGTATCGCAATAAATTGAGAATAGAGACTAGCGCTCGTCAGGTCGCGTTTCGTCACACTTGATATTCCTGAAACGGTGCGCAAGAGTCGGATTGCGCTCCGTATGCCAACACTAACAGGGAAGTCACGCGACGTCTGTCTGTCAACGGGCGCTTGTTACCTTTTTTTTTTTTTTTTTTTGTTGACGGGGGGTAATCTTCGATAGATACCCGGCCTCTGTGTGGGAGAGGGCCGGGTTATGTGGGATTCTTACCCACTAAAACCCCCCCGGTGGCCGCCTTCGACACATGTTGGAGGGGCTCCGGGATCTCCAAACGGAACGCACCGGTGCCCCTCTTGTGCCTCGCCCCCTTATGGGGGCCCGTCTCGGGGGAGCAGATGTTTGCACCCCCTGCGCCCTCGCTGCGCACGGCGGCGGGGAGCCACGCCCGCCGCCGTCCTCCTCAGGAGTCGTCATCGTCACCGGACGTCCGGGGCCCACACCCCAGTCGTCCTCGACCCCGAGGGTAGCCCGTTATTTAAGGCCCTGGGCATCAGGGCCGGGGGGCCTCGACGAAGCGCGACTCGGCGTCTTCGTCGGCGGCGAGCGGGATCGGCTCTCTCGCGATCCCGCTCGGCTGACTCCTTCTGGGACATAACAGTCTCACAGAAGGCAGTCATAGCCCCCCACGCCGCTTCCCCGGACAGCATAGCCGACACTACGCTGTCGAGGGAGAGATCCGATCCGATCCGTTGGACCAGGATTCCCCGCTCCGCGTCCCACGCGGGACACGCCTCCAGCGTGTGCTGGGCGGAATCCAGGTCCCCTCCACAGGGCGCTTGTTACCTACCTCGACGTGGAACGTGCATTTGAACTATGTGGTTACCGGTTCATACCATGCACATGTTGATACGAAGTGTGTAATGAAGCGGCTAAACTTATTTGGGTGAAAGTTTTTTTTTATATAAGAATTTATGTAGATCAGTAAATAAGGTATTTTTGAACGTTGGTTCAAAAATACCTTATTTATTAATACCTTACACTAAAACATAGTTCATAGACTCACCGCACCAAAAAGGTGTCCACAGTATGATTCTTTACTATCATTAGGAATGTATCGCGATATTGAACTATTTGTGTGTTGTGTGTTCAACAGTCGAATGCAATTCAAAACAGTGATGGTGTACGAATATCGTGTGTCATAAATACCTGCCGTTTATTGGCAGGGCGTTGTAGCTGGAGAGTGCACTTGCTTCTCGTAAATGGCTTATTTAAATTATTCAGTTTAATAACTTTACAACATATTGAACTAAATGAAAAAAAATCCTCAAGGTTGCCGACGGCGCCGCCGCAGGGTACTCATGCTGATTCGCTGGCAGGAAAATCTTGGTACGCTTGAGAGATAAACTTTTCGTAGAATGAGAGGAATTTCTTGGTCAAAAGTTGAAGCTTACTAGCGGAATTATCTTTTGGCTGCCTTTTTTATGTGAATCCAAGTGATTAGGTTTTATCCTGGCACTACACAAACGCATGCACAAATAAATCAATGAAGTGAATTACAACTAAGACGAAGCAAGACGAAAATATGTAACAATACGGCGACAATATAAAAGAAAATAAATTTAAACAATGTTAAACTGCACGTAGTTTACAATCAAAATAATTGTTATATATATACTTAAATAATTTAACATTAATAAAGCTCGTCTTGATGTATCATGTATAATGATTTCTGTGTTTGTGTTATGTTGGAATTCTTACACATTCTTCTCCAAAAGAAAATCTTTCCAGACATACGTTATAGTGTTGTAATAAGGTCCATTTCTCAAACAGGCGAGTAACCGAAAGCTTACATTTACACATTGCAATTACATTGCGTGTGCAAACAGCCCCCAACACCTTAATAGCATAAATACCGCTGGTACTGCGCACAGTTGCCGGTAATGTCGGCTCATGGCCGCCGTTAAACGCAATCTGCCTGTATCGCCGACATTATTATTATCCGGTACAGTAACACCTGCTTATTTGGTTTGTTATAATTTAAGATGCGTTTAATTCTGTAGCAAATTGAAGGTTAAATTTAATGTTTGAAACGATAATTGCGTTGGCAATCGTAATAATCTTGCATGTTTCAGGATGTACATGAGATATATGGAGAGACTGTTGAAGATTATGATGTCTGATCGGAATGTTTTTTAATATTTACATTCAATAGAATATCCTTGTTTCTGATATCATGTCAATAAGGGACTTGAATTGATTTCAGACACAGGAGTAACTTATAGAATGGACATTACGGTTACAAAATGATTGGCTAAGGGGTCCTAGATCAATTGGTATTTCTTTTAAAGAATTCAATTTGATATCATGTATGTATGTATGACAAGAGACTGCTGAAAAGGTAGTACCTTTTAGAATTTTGCAGTAGTTGTATTTACTTATTGTACACAGAAATAGTAAAGTTAGTCTTAGAACCAAGCACTTTTCCTCCATAGGTATAAAGGTATGTCATCAATGATCATCCCAAAACTATTTCGAAATAGATAGAAATTCAGTAGTATGAAACTTTTCTGTGTTTATCTGTGTATTTCAGTAAACCACACAAAATACAATATTATAAAAATGTCTATAATATGTATGTTCTTATTATTTTTATTATATTAAACTATTCACATTATATTTAATTTTAAATATTTACAAATAAAGTCAAAGTAAATAGGAAAACCAAAAAATAGTATGAAACAAACTATGTATGAAAAAGACCTTGTCCGCGTGGAAGCATGGCAAGAATTCCGGCTGGCATTTCCTGGCTGTATTATCAAGCGAATTTTTTGAGGAAATAAAAAGCCAGCCCTTCGGTCACTTGTGGAGGCAATCAACCTAGTTGACATGCCAGATATTCCAATGTGGCATTGGTATCAATTTAACAGGTATTGTCTTGATACAGATACAACTCTTCCATAAGATCAACAAGACTTTAAGCGCTGTGAACACCTGCTAGTATAAACCTAGTAGCTATAACTAACCAGTGACAGCCCTAAGCCGGCGCGATGTAGTGCTGCGACATACTATTAGTAACTATTAGTGCTGAGCCGCTTTGAGCCACGATAATGAAGACTAATCGATAATTAAATCAACAGGTTAGCAAGTAAGCAGCTTGTTGTCAATGTGTGGATTTCAATGAATAAGGAGGTAGTGGGTGGCTTGCTGATAGGTTGTATTGTCAGTGCAAATTTATGCTCACAATTCGAGGACAACAATATGTAAATCAAGTCTATTGATAACTAATACGATAAATAACACATACATAATACACTATATATAACTAAATAATACACAAACATAAGAACGCTAATGTATCAATTTTAGTGGTATAGGAAAATAAAAAAAATTGTTACACTAAATTGATTTCTTATATTTACGCGAATACTACACATTGAAATAAAACTAATCTTAAGGATTTTATCGCGAAACGTCGGGAACGTAAAATAAAAAATAAACCGCGATAAAATCCTTAAGATTAGTTTTATTTCAATTGTTACACTAAAGTTCATTTAGTCCCGTCCAAGAATCGAGCTTCTCAGAGACCACATAATTACCAACTTCGATTAAGTAACACCAGTTTATAGACTATTTTGGTACCTACAACGGTATTCGATAGTTTTACAACGCCATATCTCTCTGGTATGGTTTTAAAACTGATGCTATTACAGGGCTAACGTGTGAATCATTTTGTTACAGAAATATCAAACTTCAGGCACATACTCAGTATATCCATAAACGTACTTAGAGAATGTCGTTTAACAAAAATATCTGAAGCGAAATAATAAACCGCAGTATGTCACCTCAAGATAAAAGGGATTAGCCGACTTGTGAAACAGGTTGTCTTAACTTCCCGAAAACAAAAATAACCTATACCACGTGTAAAGGAACTTATATTTTGAGTAGTAAAGGTCAAAGTCGTTTGAGCGCAATGCATGTTGATATTTGTAGGATATAATCAGTGTGTTATTGCAAGTGTGTAGGTGAATCTTTGGATAATTTCATTTCGCGACAACCCTAATGTGTATTTAGTGGTGTACTATTTATTTATCGATAGCAAAAAATATGTTTTACGATACCGTGCTTCAAATTCTAATCTTGAAATCATATTGTTGATATTAGATGGACTCATTAACTCAACTAAATAGAGATTTATAACTGGAACAATGCGGAACACGGGGAAAATAATCCCCTCTATTCTGACAGTTCTCCTCCGCTCAGCTTCAGTGGAGATTGATTGTAGCAAATGCTACTCTGCTCCGCCCCACTTCGCCTCAGTGGAGTATCAACCTTATACGAGGCAAACCTAAATACATTAAAGTAATCCATTTATACTAATATTATTTCCATACAACTCTTTACAATCATCGATTATACTTATATTTATCGATACCCCACCGCCCTCATCACTATTCCATGTTCATTAACGGTTAATAATGAGGGCTTTAACTGGGAATTTTAAGTGGTTCACATTTGAAGCGAGTTTGTTTTGTACCCTTTCTCCTCTCAGATACGAGGCAGGTGAAGTTCACAATGGCGTTATGAGAACTGTCTGCAGCTATAACAATATACTGCATTGTTTAGATAGAATAGAGTGGAAATGGAATCATTCTAATGCAGGACGATAAGGATTTTGTATATACAATAAATACATTATACGTATATACACCCTAGTACAAAAAGAACAAAGTGTACATTATAGGATACTAGTTGCGCCCGGCGGTGTTACCCGCGATAAAAAGTATGAAAAATTAAAACATCTATCCCACGGGAACCATACATTTTACCGGGATAATACGTAGCCTATGCGCTATTCCAGACTATAATCTATCTCTGTGCCAAATTTCATCCAGATCCGTTCACCCGTTCGGGCGTGAAAGAGTAAGAAACATCCATCCATCCATCCATCCATCCAAACTTTCACATTTATAATATTAGTAAGTATAGATACCGATATGTTTTACTTTATTTATTTTGGATCCATCAAAACAATATTACAAAGTATGGCAGCCTGAATTCCTAATAATAATAAATTCGGTAATCGTAATCAAAATACATTCCCAAAACTAGAGCTGCACATATAATATTGGAATGAAAACATCTGTGGTTCTAATCGACCCAAATAAAAATATCCTAATAAAACGTGAGCCATCGAACGCTAAAATGCGCGCTAACGGTGTAGAAATAGCGCGTATAAAAACACACGTGTGCGCAGGTAATGGTGATTGCGACCGAATTGCGGCGCGCGCGCACCGAACAAGAAACACATGGCCTAACGTTTACGTGGAATACGGGGACCTTACAATCTTGATCGTAGTCAACAAATATTTCATTCTTCATAGCCTATTTTCCATTTTTATAAAGTGGTTTATAATTTAATATGCCCTGATTTTGGATCACTATCTACCCCGAGTCCCAATTAGTTACTACCCGTAACCTAAATGTAAAACTGCATGACCTGTAATGAAAGCATTGTCAAAGATGTTAGAATGGCATCCGTGACCAGCAGACTTAATGAACCCTCTGTAACACAAATGAGTTTAGAAAGACATGAAATGTTATTTTTTACTAAGACGATATTTTCACGACCTTTATCAAAAAAAATACAAGTTGAAATAAAACTATTTTTTTAGAGCAACGCGATAAAATCCGTAATATTAGTTTTATTTCATTGTGTGTATTTGCGTAAAGATAAGAAAAGAAAAATACAAGTATCAAAACACATCCATGCGGCTACGTATGTCGATCAAGCGCAAACGCATCAAACATTTCAGTAAACCAACAGGTAATTTACAGCTGAAGCGGTTACCGACGATATATTTATTTTAGTTCACTAACTATTTTATATTCCTCGCGTCCGACAACGATTATGTTTTTTTATTGAACTGTATCGGTTTTAATGGACGAAAGTTCGCCACCTGGTGTTTGGATATTTTTTTGGAAATTATTTTTGTGTTATGATTTCCTGGTAGGTATATCAATATATTAGATTAATGGTATTCGCAATAGGGTATAGGCATATTATTATATTTTTACTAATTTTTATATACATCATAGGATTTTATAATGGAACGCGGTATTTTTTATATTGGTTGCATACATTTTAAGATATTGGCTAAAGTCTGTGTCACACCAGTCGCAGTTGTGATAACTTATGGCGGTGATGACATTTTACATTGCAATGTATGGCTACATTGTTTTTTTTTTATTAAATCTAAACATTTTGGGGTAATATCAAACATGCACGCATTAAACAAAACCTAGCATAAAATTCCCTATTCTTGAAATTAGCCACGGTTTTTGAAGTACGAATAATCGAAAAGACGTCTTCTTACTCCCTTTCATTTGGTAGACCGTTTAATATTACCTATGATTCTCCTTCTTTCTAGCCATTTCCCATTTCATTTTATAATATGATAGGGTTTCAGAATCTAATTTGGCTGATCACTGAAATTTACATGACGCAATTTCCATGTTCCTTTCGAGACCTAATTAGGGGGACTAACAGTAACTTAAGGTAGGACAGGTTTTCGACTGCCTAAAACGACTGTCAAAGATATATGAATAGGAGCCGACACCACCTCCTGAATACGTGCTCTGAACCACAGAGATGGTGAGATGAAAAATTCGGTCACCAGGTCCTTACGAGACACTCGCTGGTCTATAGACTGTGTCAAAACCTTGGCTACAGCCTCCTCAATGAACTTTAAAAGTATTATTCTAAAAACTTCTGGGAACACAGCTTGCCATATGTCGGGCCAATTTATAGGGTCCTTACCAATCGACAAGTAAATGACTATATAACCAACTTGTCTCTAGACATCCTAATTTGTAGGGACCCTAAGAATCAACTCAACAGATTGTGTGCCAAGTTGAGCCGTTGGTAGAAGCTTTAACTATCCGTATAGAAAGTTCTACAATAATAGAAAAGCAGAAACATGAATGTTGCTACTTGAGCCAGTTCCATATGCCCAACTAATATAGCGTTCACCTTTCCGAAACAATTTCACGGCTATAAATCGTTAACACCTCGCGCTGTCGTCGTGCGGCCGCCGCGCGGTCGTCGCGTGCCCGTCGCGCTCCCGCCGCGATCCCGCCGCGAGTCCGGCGCGCCGGCGTGCCGGACGCGCCTCGCCGCCTACAATAGTCCGCTAATATGCGAGTGCTGACTGTCCAATGTAATTCGTGCTGTTGATTGATCCAATTTGTTTTCCAATTAGGTCACAGCGTGTTTGTCTTGATAGCTTTTGCTCGGATGGTATTAGCTAAGTCTATGCAATCATATACCTATGGATGCATAGTGTTTGTATTTAAAAACAATACCTAGAAAGGTGATCATTAAGGAACCAAGATATGCACACTTTTCTCAGATTATTGGTGTGTTGGTTAACATATCGACATATAGGTACGAGTATGTACTTGTTGATTGAATTGCAAGCATTATATAGGTATGTAGAAAAGCTTTAAACGAGCCATATGCGGAAAATATTTGTTAAAATCTGAAAGTGTTTCGGTAAGTTGTTTTAAATATTTTCGCATATTTATTTATACACAGCAGCGGGACATTATTTTAAAATAATAATGTTTACGGTTAAACATGTAAGCCTCACGTATGTTTGCGTTGCGGGTATATTCCCAGACCGTATTTTCAACACATTAGGTGCGTTTTGTTTGCAATACCTTTGTTAGTTTTGTAAATATTATGAAATGTGTATTAAAATATAGTAAAAAGATATATTAAAACACTTTCGGTGCGATATCTCATTACGGTGAGTTGATTCTTCAATGCAGTCACGAACATGAATCAATGCTTTTATGCTTTAATATAGCTATGCTTATTGACGTACTGAATCACCATGTAATCTATTTAGATCATCGTTTTATTTAACATCGATTTTATGCAAGAAAAAATAGACGATTTAGCGAATTAAAATTCTTATGATTATTATCAGTGCTGTTATTTTGTACGTTTGTACTTGAAGTTTTTCAAACGGATACAAAAAAACTTAAAATGGGAAACGATAAATACAAAATCCAAGTAAATTTCCCCGAACACGGTAATTAAACCGCGGCCAAGATAGAACATTAATACTTGATAACACAATTAATTCAAGACGCTAGCCTGCCACGGGCCCACTGCGAGCGGGAAATCACCACTAATATTTATTTTTCTATTCATTATGGCTATAATAAGAGTTATAACTTTCATGTGTTGCTCCACTTATAAAAGATCTGCATATATAAAATAGTTAGCTGTATTTCACTATTATTGTACTTAGCTCACTTAATCTTTAACTATTAATTAATATTTTCCCGTTTTGATTAATGTTTTCCCTAACAAATAACTAGGAAAATTTTGTAGAGTTCAGTGCATCCGTGGTATAAAACAATAATAATGCAATGGTCGATGTTCCTGGCAAAATAAAGGTTGGAAGATTTCATAAGTAGACAACGTTAGGTAATAGACTGGCGTCAAATACAGTGAAACAGCTGTTCCAACTGACTTTGGGCATAATAAACCCTAATATTATCCTATATAAAGGAGTGTATAACTTTGCACAAGAGAGAGAGAGAGAGAGAGAGAAAGTATCAGTATTGATTATTAGTTGTATTGTAGTAGAATTAAATAGATAAATTCAACAAAAGATTGTTAATTAATATTTATTTTAGAAAGTGCAAGTGGCCCACACTAATAGCATGCATTAATTCTTTGCTAACCGCTCTCACTGCCACCTTGAAACAAAACTCGTAAAATTTTCAATTTGCCGAGCAAAAGTTTACCTGATAAACGTGAAGTTAGGTGCGTTAAAAGCGAAAGTATCGCTGATAAGGGGACTGACTCGTGTAATTACATTCGGTGCCGGTAGGGGGCGATTATAACGTTGCTAATTTACTTACTTGTAAATTAGCATTACTTACTCACCAAACTTCCTTATGGGGTCAGCAGAGATAATTATCCCACTAATATTATAAATGTGAAAGTTTGGATGGATGGATGGATGTTTGTTACTCGACCACGCCAGAATAGCAGAATGGCAGAATGGATGAAATTTGGCACAGCGATAGATTATGGTCGGGAATAGCACATAGAATATTTATCCTGGTAAAATGTATGTTTCGCGTAGATTTGTTTTAATTTTTTATACTTTTGTAATCGCGGGTAACACCGCGGGGCGCAGCTTGTGTTAACATACGTACTTACTTAACTGTTTTTGCAAATTAAATGAGACGGTTTTTTTCTAAATCATCAGTAGTTTTGTGTGATAATATAAATAGGCCAGCTTGAGACACGACACATTGTATTAGCTTGAGTGTTTTGAGGTTTATAAAATGTTCAAATTCTCCCCTGACCTTAAAATAACCATCGCAATTTTAGTTTTAATTTTAACGATCCAGGTGCGAATCCTAAAATACTTGAGTTTGGAATATCAACAAAACATAACTCACTCTACAATACAGAAATAATCGTTGTTATTTTAAAATCGCCACCTTCCAATTAGGGTGGGTCTGCAGTGCGAGCGAAAACACGGTTGTACCGTCAGAAATACAAATAAAGACGTTAAATTTAGAGGCGTGCGGTTGGCGCACCTGGCACCGCTGCCGGCACGTGCCACTTTCTGGTTTGACTGTACTCGATGGAAGTGTATAGAGTTTTGACGGAAAAAAATAAAATGTAAAACATATTATAGTCCATCACTATTAAATTGTAAGTACAAGTGCCATTATTTTACACACTCTATAAAATAAATATTTGAGTCGAAATATCTTTAATTACTATATTTATTTGATAATGTTTTTCTACTCACAATTTCTTATTATTTTGTAAACTTTATCAATGAATAAGAATGAAGTAATGAACTACGTTATTTATAAAAACTTCCAAAAAGTATTTGTCAAAATAAATATTCCGATTTTAATTGGAGGTATTATCCCCTCAATAAAAATGTTTAGGCACATTTCTTCTAAATACCGGCCCTATTTATTCCGGTACTTTTACCGGGAACCTGCCCGGTCGCCAGCTTACTTCTTACAAACTGTGTCCGTGCGCGACTCGCCTACAGATGTTATTATTTGCGCATTCAATTGCTTATTATTTATCCGCCTGACTGTACTTTAATTTAAGTGAATTTTAATATACGCTTCCATGCCATTCGATTAAAAGTTTTCTGATTAATATAATTTAAGCACACAACTTAAATTGTTTAGTTGTTGATAAGCTATGAATGTAGAGTAGATACTCAATATGAGAATTGACAAGTCTTAGAGGCTCCTAAATATTTAAAAAATAACTTTTAATTATTAAATATACGCGCGTCTACCATCTCGTTTGGTTTGGCACCGGAATAATATTTATGAATCTGTTTTATAAAGGATCCATGTGTAATCGGTAGCTGTTTCATAGTTTACTTACCATACAAAGGTGAGATTAATATTTGAGTTTGGATGATGCCTTCATCATCATCATTTTAACACTACAACTCAACATTTTACGACGCTAACATTCGGAAGAGACATCAGGGCTACACATAACAGCCCAACGGAGTTATGCAATAAACTGACAAATCTCAAACGTTAACCGCCTCATAATTAACTGCGCCATATTAATCGCCAGTTATAAATTACAAGAGTAAATCAATTATGTTTTATGGACACTGTCTCTGTGGGTCCGCCATAGTTTAGTGTTTTCATAAACTGACGTTACTGATAGTTTTGATAGAGTAACCTAGATTTTATGGAGAATGACGGAATATCGCGTTTACGATTCGAAATTAATTAAGTATTATAGTTTATGTTTAGTACGGTTTTATTGACTTCTATGAATAGTTTTTGTAGCAAATAAATTAAGCAAGTTGGTTAATCTACAATACAAAGTATAAGACGTACCTAAAAATATAGGGTTCAAAATTATCCATGAAGCAATGAAAGCTGTATAGAGGCACGAGAGAAAAAGAAAAATAAACATGGCACTCCAACACAATTCTAATTAAGATTCTATTATTGCACTAGCCGTACTGAAAGATAAGTGCGCAACATCCTCGCCGACCGACGTTTTATTTCATTCATTCTCATATGCATAGAGTAGACAGCGCATTACACTAAACACGCACCTACTAAACGTAACACGTATCGGCTCGTTGCACGCTATCACGGCGCTGGAGCACGCTGGCTGAGCGCCAAGTTGGGCGCTACTATGCAGTGGCACGGCACGGCAGGTGACTGGTATGGCGCTGCGTTTGGATTGTTTAACTGCATATTATTTAGAGTTTTGGAGTAGAGACTGCTTGAAGTCTGATAAAACAAAGTAGAAGCGAGAGAGATGGATCGTTGACCTTCTTTGTCACACACTCGCTGACCTATGGCGATGATGTGGCCCTGCAGCTCTATACTCTATTTTTGACAGGAAACATTACAGAAGATACCATGCCTTTCTTTACCGCATTTGTAATCTTTAGGTTAAGTCAGAATTTCGATATTCTTGACATATCTAACATAATTAATATGTTCAAAATGAAATGACAATGTGCCTTTTTAGGTCATTTTAAATTGACATATCGACCTTCTGACTTCAAAGAAGCGTATAGATTTAAACTAACCATTTCTACATCAAGGGTTAGTATAAACTTTCTGCATCGCCCTGTGACATATCTGTATTTTTAAACATTTTACTTTTCTTAATCGTATTTTTTTTAATTCAATATAAAAAACATACAGTAACCCAACTCTATGGTCATAATGCAATAGCCAGTAGACTTGCCTAGCTCAACGAATTCCAACTGGTCATGTCCACCTCGACGCGATAAAACGCAGGTATTTACGGGCCGCGTGCACTCTATTGTTTCAATATCGATTTGGCCACCCTACTCTAGTGTTTACATTATAATTAGTTCCCAGTTTTGGCAAGCGATCTAGTCTGTGTTGTGGTGCTTATTTCTATAGCTACACGGACGATAATGTCTAAGTATTTGTCGATGTAAGCAACAAAAAATATAGATTACTTACCTGACGCCGCCGTAAAGTAATCGCCTACGGTTGTTCACTTGTGCGAGATAAAAGTCGATTATATAAATGCACCAATATAAACATTAATATTTCTGGCATATAAATCTTGAATCAGGGTCGGCGACTAAAGATTGTAGCTATCTCAAAATTAGAAATAGTGAGTTGATATTGTGAGTATGTAATAAAGATTCCGACCATGAATAACAAAAATATACGCTTCTGAGAATATTCTAGACATTCACATTAATCTTGTAAATTGTCATCATATTGATCAGTCAGTCAGATTGATGTTTGATTTCGATTGCATTGCTGTAGCATGATACTCCTCCTCCATTACTCGTTTGCAATGAAAATCTTCGTAATAACATCGTATTTTAAAAAAAACGAGCGCACTCATTTATGAGTCATCCACTAATATTCAGTACATGTGCACCAAACGTGGCTTTAATATATTCCCCGGTCACCTCCCGCGCCGTGCAAATCCAATCAGCATAAATTCAATCCCTCTCGCACGGGAGCCGGCCAGCGACAGATGCCGTGTAATTGTTCCTGTGACAATTTTTTTTACTACCCACTCCCTAATGTTGGTGATCGAATCTGTTTAAAGCTAGGTACGGTGTTGTGGAGATGGATTATTTTAATGTGACATAATTTTCACTCTATCCTTCTCATTTGGAAAAGTAATAAAGAGAAGTATGAAGCCTTTTGTTCTGTATTCCAAAAAAAAACGTATACATCTAATTTTATTGGAGTAAGTTAAATAGCGTGATAAATAACGGGCCATTATTCCAATACTAGGACGTTATTTTTCCACCTCACTCTACCTCCTAGTCTTCCTGCTCTACCACCTAAATATCATTAATTGTTAGGTAAATTTATGATGAGTATCGTATTATTGCTTTAATGTACGTTAAAGGTAAAGTCTATTAAAATATTTTCTTAAGTAACTGGTTCAAAAAAGCTTTCTCCACTCTATGAAGAGTCATCCCCCATAATAAACGCAGGGGTGCAGTGTACTCAGGTGTCGAATCGCGACTGCCGAGCTGCGTGCGTGGACCGGCCCTTGTACACTGCACACGCACGATCACGCAGCGATTTTCTTTGATACAATTATAAATAGTGCACTATATTTTAGTAGTATCTTCGGCTTGGACAATATCGTTAATGTCGCAGATTTTGGCTGTCGCAAGCCTTATGAAACGATTAATATCTAAGACCTACAAATAGATTGATGGTTTGTGTAACAGTATCTGACTGTTGTGATGGCTGGTTTGTAACCGAAGTGGATGAATCCTGTTGTGTCTAATTCTTCCGATGCCATCTCCTATCGGAGATCGGCGGTCATTATGGCTATCTAGGCTTTAGAGACGGCTACCCAAAATTAGATACTCCGCCTGTCTCCAAGGTTTTTTTAAACTAGGATGTGCGTCTTAGGCCGGGTAGTTTACGCCCATGTTTTTACACTGCATAAAAATTGCAATAGGTTTGGTTGCAATTTCTACCTTTCTTGTTACAATTGTCATAACAGGTAATCCCAAAGCATAGTAGTGGTGTCTTGTACGCACAATGTGCCTACACCAGCAATAATTACACAGTTAATCGCGAATATATTCAAACTCTACATAGAGCATCAAAAAGCACGCACATTCTCCTTTTAATTTTGACTGCACTATGCCATATCGTATTACGTATACCCCACACGTGGGGTGGGCAGTGCACGGGGAGGGGCCCGTCCCCTGCATCCAGAACTCTTTGATGTGGCCTCCGTGACCGTCAAAATGTGACGTCGATTCATTTCGAACGTATTAACGGATTTGTAATTGCATTTAAATTGATGCCTTTGTTCGTGTTGGCTTTTTGCATGATTTTCTTGATTCTATGTTGTGATAGTTTTGTGTCGGTAAGATGATAAATGTTTCTGTGATATGTGCCTTAGTCAAAATAAATAAAAATAAAGCCAGATGAACGTACCGTCAGTACGACAGTGTGCAATGGACTGCGGGCGATCCCAATATATAATTTTCAGTTAGACCAATGTTTTCAGCCATTCATTTTATTTCGCTAATAATTGCACTTTGTTTTTTACTTTGAGTCCCGTCTCCACCAGATATACGACCTAACATGAAACAATTAGACTAAACGCATTCGACTTCTAAGAACGCGTTCCCGACTATTGTTCATAAGATCCGCGACTATTAATGCCCCAGGATAATTTGTCAGTCTAATTAGCGGGTGGAATTCATTTTGCACACGCACGATTAGTCTTAGCGATCCTTGAAGTCTTTTTTGTGTGTCGTCTGCGATCTGTCGTGGCCAATATGTTGCGGCGTGATGCATTGCGGACATGTGGCTATTGCGCAGGAGATGAATACTTATACTATTTTGAAGACAAGAGTATTATTTATCCTGAGCTTTAAACTCCTAATACTCCTTTACTATGGTCGTACAAACCCGATGAGCAAGGCCTCTCCGACGTGCTTGATATGCTTTTCCAGTCCTCTTAAAACTGCCCGTATCGTCACTTTAGGTTTTTTCACTTTAGTCTTTCTAGAAGCCCATATCGTTACTTTAGTGTTTTAGTCTCTATAGAAGTCGTCCGTGGTCGTGAATCCAAACATCTGCTGGGTAAACTCACCCTCAACAATTTACAATGCACCAATAAAAAAATATTGTAACGGCAATTATTAAAAATATTTAATATGCCATTCATTTAGCTACAGTTCTAAAATTGACCCAAAACATACGAAAACTCCTTCCAACGCTATAAAACTTTCTTCCAACAATAATATTCACTTGGACATCGATAAAAATATCCCTAACACAATAAATATTTTAAATCATACCCCTAATACCGTATGTATATTGAGATTTTATCGATACCAATAACTGTTTTCGCCAAACGCATCGTTTTTACAACGACCCAAAAAACAAAATTATGTTTACCATTGAAAAATATCTGTTCACAAATATAACCTCTCTTACTATCAGCATTGGGACTTGATTCCATCAAAGTTTGATAGCTCTTGGTTATGTAACAGCAAAATAGAGTTTGCGTTCATCTGTAATTGTCTAATACCCCAGGAGACGTTGCGTGGTCGTTCTATTAACATTTTAATGCTTCGAGGTGTAATCGGCATATAAAAACCCAATTTAGATGCGTCTAGACGTCACGCCAGCTGGGTTGAGGTGCGGTAATAACCTTTGAGGAGATTATAAAGTTTCAATTATCAGAGAATGAGCTAATAATTATCTTAAGGATTAAGTATTCCTTATTTGTAATTTACGCTCTAAAGTTGCTAAGTAAATATCCGGGGCCTGCCCCACAGCGATATGTTTTTGCAAAGAACTATATTGTGGTACTCATTACTTTTCATAGAGAAGGTTTTGTTCATTTTAAAATGTCAACTTGAAGTAGGTAATACATGTTTATCGTCCAGCTATTATATAAACGCCTAGAATTGATTAGATAAATTGAAAACATCGTGGGGAAACCTACATATCTGAGAGAACCCCTCAAAAGATGTGTGTAGTCCGCCAACCCGTACTCGGCCAGCGGAGTGGACTATGGCCTAAGCCCCCTCGAATTGAGGGGAGGCCCGTGCCCTGCCGTGGGATATTAAAGAGGGCTGGTATAATTATGTTTTGGCAACACTGGTGCTTTTGGGAAAGCAATACGTCAGTAAGTGAACATATACGTCTCATTTGCAACTAATGATCACACACATTGATATACTATGTTAGATCTATGATCACACCTATCACCAATATAAGGTTGCGACAAAAACGCGTCGAATTTACAAAGACAGATCATTTCTAGGTAGGAACTATACATACTTATCTATTCCGTTCACATGATCCTTATTTCCACTGCATAGAATTAAAATCAGCTTAAAAAACAACAGAGGTCCTGACTGCTGAATTGACGGATTAGCTGAAAGTAAGAATCTATAACAAAGTAATGAAAGGCAGTCCGTAAAACTCTTGTGGATTTGTAATACGGTGTATTTTCGTTTGGCACGACGATGGTGTTGCCTCATTTGGGCAGCGTACTCATCAATCAAGCAGGACTTTGATGGAGGCGGTGTAATCTAGTTTGTATGCCGTCTGTCCATCAGATACCTTTCGTAAACACCTACAAATTTTTGGTTCAGGTGCTTTTTGTATCCGTCAAATTCAGTTTGGGTGCATTTTCCCATAATTTAGCTACGAATTTGCTGACGCAAGGTTCCAAGTTAATAGCAGGATACATAGTATGTCCTGTTAAAGTGTAATTTTAGATATTCAAACCTCATTTTATTCTGATCTGATCCGAAATAAATTGAGTGGTGTAGTTACATTGATTCATAGTTCTTGAATTATCGATTTTTGTTCAGAGAGTAAATACTCCCTACACATTATTATTTTACCATGAACTAGTTGTAATACCCACAGGCAATACTATCCACGTTTCATTATTGCAATCGTTGATTCGTCCGAATATAATATAAAAGCACGGCGCGCAAACACAGGAGTGGCACATCTGTCGGCGCGAGCGTGCCAGCGACTCGCCCGCGGCAATCATATCGAGCACTATTGTCCGAGATAAAAAGGTAAAAACTCCAATGAAGATGGAATAAAGTTACTTGGATATGGTAGGTTGAGAATGGAATGAATTAACCACTCCGTAACATTGTATATATAGACAAATTTCATCGTATTAAATAAAACAACCATGGATTTTTATTGGTTGTCAATATTCTACATAGAAAGGACATTTCGCGCGATTTATAGAGTCTGAATATACATAGTTCTGTCCTATAATGTATTCTGTTATTATTATTAAGACATTTTCCAGTCAAACCAGCCGGCCTCTTACCTCCATATTTATGGATGTTTATAAAAGCCTTAAGTAATGCAAATGTTAATTTCTATAAAGATATATCAGATCAGATGGTTAATTTTTAAGAATTAATTTGTCTCTGTAAAAGGTACGATAGCTATTAGCACCAAAATTCGAAATTGTTCATAGTTAGCGAAGTCATAACATAGAAGAATTATTGCACGTAGTACGATATTACGTAAATATTTTAACGGTTGAAAATGCCGTATCTAACAACCCATTCTTCGAGCATGCACAACACAGATGCACTTCCCCTAGTTTCGGCACAAGGGGCTTCAAGTGGCGAGGTGTGCCATTCACAGCGCACTGATCGATACCGCTTATTGTAATAGCTTCATTGAAACCCACCGTATTTGAATGGAGAAGTTTAATTTTGCAGAACTTGTTTGTAGATCAAATTATTAAATAGGGCACCAGAAAAAAAATGCTTCATTTGTTTAAGTTTTAAGAGATAACCTTGAATGAAAATAGTGAAATCTAATAGCAACGTTACTGAGTTAGTAGTTCAGCTGGTGATTTCAGTACAATGCACGGTTTACTCAACTGCATATTACTGACTTGAGGACTAAACTCGCACTGTAATGAACTTGCCTCAACAAACCCGAAAAGATTCGCGATAACCATTTATGGTCACGCCAATATGGCAAACTTCGCGGTTTGAATATAGAGCGGTCTTCCCACAATTGATTATTGTTATAAATACGACGTCCAGCTATTAACTCCGTACGTAACAAATAACTAGTCCGAAGTTGCTCGAACCCAAAAAATGTTATTACAACATCCAAATTGTTCCCGGAATTTGTTGAAACAAAAAAATAACCCTGAAACCCGTTTTTCACTGACATTTTGTATTTAATTACATAGATTTCAAACGGAAGACCTCTGTCCGTTCGGCCGACATTCGCGACTGATCGCGCGGAAAATTCATTGATTATATAAAAAGGATTTTTCGTGTGGAACATTTTGTGTGAATTCCGTTATTATTGGCGGCTGCGGTGAGATGCGCAGCGATGAGATCGTGCGTTTAATTAAAAATGTTTTACTTCTAAATCCTTGAAACCTATTTCAAATTAATTTGGCGATTTATTCGTTGGGATAGGATTCAGCAGATGTTAAAATCATTTCCCGAAGTAGAAAATAAAAGATGTACATAGGTTAGAGAAACAAATTTCTACGTAAATAAGTGCTAGCCAAGCAAGTGCAGGAACAGTGATAGCCAATTTGGTAGAACGCTTGCCTCGGTAACGAGGATCGCAGGTCAAACCCCGGCTCGCACCTCTGGGATTTCTGGATTTCATGTGCAAATCTCCTTTTCAACCATTATTATCACTTGCTAAACGGTGAAGGAAAACATCGCGAGGAAACCTGCATGTCTGAGAGAACCCCTCGAAGACGTGTGAGGTCCGCTAACCCGCACTGTGTCAACGTGGTGGACTATGGCCTGATCCCCCTCGTATTGAGGAGAGGCCCGTGCCCAGCAGTGGGACATTAAAAAGGGCTGGTATTATTATTATAAATAAGTGCATCTAAGTTAACTTCATAACCGCTTATATCAGTTAATCAATTATGACAATGTTTAATGAAGAATAGTCTCCGTGAACCATTTTGAGTTTCTCAATTTCCAGACGTCGTTAATTACCAAAACATTGGGAGCGCTATCTCGCAGCGACAACGTCCAAATGCATTTAAATTCAGACCTTCAGCCACCTTGGCGGTAAGTTTTCAAGTAATTTACGAGTGAATATTTAAGCATCACCTACCAGGGGATCAGAACACGCCAAGGGTGGAGTTTTGTGTGTTTTACTAATTGCTAAAAGATGGTAATCAGGTGGCGGAGACGTATACTCGTCCTGCTCTTACTCAGTCTCAGATCTATTCGCTATCCTCTTCATCTGTCCTACAGATATTACTCAAAAGCCGAAGCAAAAACCATGACAAGGAATTAATTAGAACTCAAGGTAAATAATGAAGATTGTCGCCGGTACTAATGAGTTTTCTGGTAAGTTCTGTTTGGTAAAATAATTATTAGACAGGTAATTAAGAAGTTTGGGGGGATGCAAATGGCTCAGAGTTAATTGTGCAGAAAAATATTAGCAAAACAATGAACCGTCTCTACAAAAGAGCAATATCGACTGTTACAATTATATATATATTTATTTATATATATTTATATGGGAAGTATACCAACTTATGTTGTGCCTCAAAATTCATCTTACGCGAGATGTCTTTACCCACATTTTTTACGACTTGATTACCGCAGTTGCTATCTGTGCCGAGTGTCCCAGGTTCGAATCCTGGTAGGGAATAATCTTTGTGTGTTGAGCACGAATGTTTGTACTAGAGTCATGGATGTTTAATATCTATATAAGTGTTATATACTGAGTTTGCCATCTGTCCATTGTACGGTATCTATAATACAAGCGTTGCTTAGTGTGGGACCGTATAGTTTGTGTGTTCGTCTGGCGATATTTATTTATTTATTTACACTTCTTGTTTTCACGTAAACAGTTTAAAAAGGCATGTAAATGCAACAATGATATAAAACTGCGAATAACATATATCTACCAATCATCAAGCCATCATTATTTATGTTATAAATGACAACCGATTTTAATAAAAAAAAAATACATATTTATCATTTAACTTATGAGCTTTATGCCTCCTTCACTGACCAGGTTTACTACAAACACACATGTAATAAGCCTTTGTCGGTATTTGCTTACACAGTCCTTTGAAACCCAGTTATTATGCAGCGCACAACCCGGTTTAAAAAAACACATTAAAACTCAGAAATGTTTGAATAAGTGTGTGATTGCGGCGGCAGGGTACAACATAAATAAGGCTTGGTATGCATTAACCGAGTTGAACGAAGAGTAGCTAACGGTAGGCTATGTTAATATTTTTTATTTAAAAAAAAACTTGATAGATCATCTATCTCTACACTTGATATGAAGACTTTAGCACCAGTTGTTGTGGACCAAAGAGTAAATTCTACAGAGGTCATGAATTGGGTTCACAGTTTTCACACGGGAATTCAACACTTGTCTGATATAAGCTTGTGTTATGTGCGTAAATATCACATCATTTTTAAGACTAGTAGAACAGATAAACACACTAGAGGTAGTCGCAAGTAACAGCATACTTGTTAGAGTTGGTATTTCTAATAAATGCTAGAGGCTGTGGTAAAGTAGTGCGAGCGATACTACTCTACCAATATGAACCGATCCTAAATCATTGGGTGCGAATACGGGAACGCTGCATTGCCTAAAGACACGTTTGTGGGTGGTATTGCGAGCCGCACAAAACGAAAAATTGCCGCTTTCATTAGAAGCCAGTGACTTGTTCATTTCGACGGGGCTTTTGAAAGAGTTACCTGATGTTATGAGGGAGTTGGTGAAATTAAAAATATATATAAAACCTGCATAGCCGACGTGCATTCAACCTAAATTACTTGTACACAAAGTTCCGTTATCAAAATCGCTAAATTTATAAATATAAAGAATTGACGTCATTATGTTATTTATTCGAAACCCACTTAGCATGTTCTAAATTTAAATTTAACATTACTTGTGTGGTCGTCTTCGGCCGATAAAATCTGTCCAATCAAAGCGTTTAACGGTTGAGTGGTGGCTTTCAGCGGTTCGCGTAATTTGAATTTGGAATTTTAGAATACAACGCGCTATTGGCAAGACGAGGCGAAGGTGATGACGCGGCACAGTGTCACGATGTGTGTGGCTTTTGGATCTGTGACGGGTATTTGTGTTGGAAAAAAGTTTATGTCCGAACTTCAGACCCTTTATTTAATATTTGAATTTAGGCATTCAAGTGCAATAATATTATGTTTATAATTTTGTTAATCCGTTTAATGGATTTATCTATGACAAATTACTATGAGCAAAATGAAGGTGCATGACAGAAAATAACGGCCTACTATTTCGGGGAATACAGTAGACATTTTTGTCATGTTAAAATAACTTTTATCAACGATTAGATAATAGTCTTTAGATTATCTGATAAATGTTAAAATTTTGCGCTTTCTTGGTTGAGTTAGGAACTTGGTATTAGAATTTAATTTATTATAACATGGCTGGTTATTTCTAAGTCAGATACAGATTTTAGCTTTTTAAATAAAGGTCGGTAGTGACTGCAGCGGGCAAGGCAAACAAGCCGCGTGGGTTATGACGCGTGTCGCGGCCACGCGGCCGCAGTAGTTTGTCTCCGCTGACCATTTCCTGGACAACCCTCCTGCATTTGTGACAACAATTGCGTAGAGTTGCCATTGTCACTTTAATATGGCGGATACTAGACTGATAAGAATATAATTTTAAGCAATTTGGGATGAAAGAATCCCATAATTTAACTCCATGGATTAAGAAAGATTAGATTAGAAGAAGAAAGATGATTATAGTATTGGATATTAAATACGACATGACATACTAATATAGCTACACATATAAGGGACCTCGGAAAGATCGAGGAGAAAAAAATATGTTGTCATCACGAATTAAAATGGCTCCTTGGTCTTATTTAAAAATGGGCGAGTAATATATTTTTATTAATTCTCTAGAGTAACATATTTTTCACGATATAGCAAAAATAAATATCTAAACAATGTATCATGGTCGTATCCACAGTTGTCTTTGTCCGATGTTAGTTTGAGCCCGGTCCCCCGAAGGGAATATTTCAAGAATATTATTATGTAAGAACATGCGCGAAGCTTTATGATCACCTAGCCTTTCACGGTGACCGCTCTGCCGCGTTGCAAATAACAGGGTTGCTATAAAAAAAAACTTAATTTTAAATCCCAAGATAAGGAAGAATTTAACAAATATACTATGCAGTGTTTGTTAGCTATGTATTAGAGACTACTATCAAGGGTTAATTGTACCAAGCTAATCTAAAATAAGCCGTATTTTTTTAAATTATGGTAAATAATAAAGTTTTTTTTTAATTATTTATATTATACTTGTAGTTTTATTTAAAAGGGTATTACATAAATTCAGATTTTGTTTGAAATCTAATAATTAATTAAATATTCAACACATCTTTCGTTTAGTCTATACATATAAATAAAATTGGAGTGTCTGTTTGTAATTTTTATATTTTTTTTTTGTAAAAGTAATGGATAAAATAAAAAGACAAGCCCGCTGAGTTTCTTTCCGGATCTTCTTAGTTGAGGTCGCGTTCCGGTCCGGTTGTAGAGTTAAGGAAAAAATGTAATGACAATTTGTAAGTGCCCCCGTAGGCCTATACGAAATAAATGATTTGACTTTGACTTTGACTATATTAAAATAACCGCTTTTTAATAAGTGCATTTGGATGTATACACGGTACCTATACCAAAACATTTTTTTTTACAATTTTTGTCTGTCTGTCTGTCTGTCTGTCTGTTTGTCTGTTTGTTCCGGCTAATCTCTGAAATGGCTGGACCGATTTTGACGGGACTTTCACTGGTAGATAGCTGATGTAACAAGGAGTAACTTAGGCTACTTTTATTTTAGAATAAAAAATAGGATCTCACGAAAAAAAATTGAAACCAATGTTGCAGCGCAGCGCCTGATTAAGTTTGATAGCAACAACCTGCAATGCGTCCCGCGGGCTCAGAATTGTCGAGCAGGCAGTTGTCAACGGTTGTCTTTGTTAAATACCACGCGGACGAAGTCGCGGGCAACAGCTAGTTGATAAATATAAATCTTACTACAAGAACCGTTCCTATACATTATTAACTTCATTTTTTTTATTTTTTGTCAACCCTATAAATGTCGGAAGTTTGTCCGCGGATTCTTTATATTTATATTCACCTTGTCGGTGGTCGGCAGATTTATTCACTTCTTTAGAGCGCGCGCACTGACCGTGTCCTCGGTTCGCCCCTCCCGTGGTCTCCCTACTAGGCCTACGCACTAGGATTAAAAAACTTCATACTTTTGTTTGTTTTGAATATAAAAAATACCTGTTTGAGATCCCTTAGGATTAAAGATTGTAGCGACCACTTCAACCGCACCACAAGCTACAAAGATGGCGCTGCAGACGCATTCAGAACTATAGACAATTGACGTCACAATCCTGAATCGCGCTATAAGAGTTTTCGGAGCAAGTAACATATATACAAGATCCCGACAATAACCGTCGGGGCATAGCGGCCGCCCCGCTAGGCATACCATCGGCCTGGCTGGAAGATCTTTCCTTTTCCGCTAAAAGATCACTGATTAACATGATATTAAGAACCGATTACGACGAAGTATAAGACTGTTAGACATTTAAAGGGAACTACACTCGGTGCTAGGTCTCGATGAGTTGAAAAAAAAATAGTTTGGTAGTTGGCGAGCTAGATACATATCGGGCACAATTATTATTATTCTTACGCTTCATTTTCTAATAAAGCAAAATCCAATGTTGACACTTCCCTCACAGAACGCAAAAGCCGCTGCATTTTCTTCGCCTAGTGCGTGGGTCCACGATACCCATGTCCGCTATGATATGTGTTGCGTCAAATTTTGTTTTTCAGGAGCCGCCCGGCTAAGGTACCGCTGACAAATGCCCGACAGTTTATTATAAGCGGATAAAAGGGATAGTGGATAGTACCTTTAATGTGTATACGCTTGTATATTTTTATAAAATAAGATGCCTATAAAAATAGTTTTGTGATAATACAGACTCATTGCTCTAGTGGTTTGAGCCGGTTCGATTCTCATCTGGATAAATTTCAGAAATTATATGTAGTGCGAGGCTATTGAAATTAAAAAATATCATAATTACAATAGGGAAAATGGCTGGGAGCTACCACCGACTTAGGATCAATTAATTAACATAATTAAACAACACCAACATAATCAAAAACCAAGCGCACCATTGCAAGACCTCAAGACACTGTGAGCACTTTCTGCGCAGATCGGACTGCAAGCCACAAATAAATATACCCCGGTTCAAACTATGACGCTAGGACGTCAACCACCTAAGTCCTTCCGTGACCATGGTTGCTGTAAAGCCGCCGAAACGTCGGGTACGGAAAAAACATAATATAAACGCGATAAAATCCGTAAAATTAGTTTTATTTCAATGTGTAGTATTCGCGTAAATATAAGAAATTAATACATTATAACATGTTATAAAACATAATAAAATGTTGTAAAACATTATAAAATGTTACATAAACAATATATACGCATTATTTCAGTCCAATACCTTTTTTTAACGGTCTAGCTTGTCATTCTATCATTAACCCCCGCGTTGCCTCTACATTCAGTCACGCTGTCACGCTCAACCTGTGACGTGCACCGCTCACTGTACATTCGTCACGTTGCTATGGACAACTAACCAGCGATGCATCGATGCGATACATCAAACTAGCCATTGATTTATATTATCGCATGCAAATAGAATTTTCGGCTTGGTTTTATTGTGTTTGACATTTGAACGACTGCAATCTATTCATGAAATGTGTCCACAACGAATTTCTTTCGGTGTTAAGTATATTGAAACCGCAATGGATAAACAAATGGTTAGGTATGTTATGTTGTTCTTAAAAATATAAAATTAGCTTTGATTACAATGTGATTTTCGTAACCATAGATTTTCGAAGTAAAGTTAACTGATAGAGATCGCTGTTAGTGATAAGGCGGCTAAGTAATTGCGGCGCTCTGTGTTGTGTGTATTTTGTTTTTAATTTTATTAGTGGTCAAAAGAATAGAGAGTTATCTATCTTACTAGCTTTTTTTCGCAGTTATTATAATAATCACGAGTATACTTATACGTAACAGCTGCCTCCTCTAGTTTTTGTTTCTAGTCCAAATTCGATTAGCACCAGGTATTCCAATTTCAAAAAATATTTTTATTCTCCCAACTAATACAGCACAAATATTCGCATCAACCGTCCCGCGCAAGGGCGCGTTCACACAAATCCCGTTAGCGTCCCGCGTCCCGTATCCGTCCCGCGTCCCGTACTCGTCCCGCCGGCATGCCGCTGGCGTCCAGGTACGGATTACGTGCTGTGCAGCTATGCCGCGGGGGATGGGGGTGATTAGAGCAATAATGGGGATTAGGGCAGTTGAGTGATCGATGCGCTGTGGACTCTGGGAGAGAAATGAAAGTGTAGGATTAAAATAAGTATACATATGTTTAATACATAGAGATGGTATATACCTACTTAACTTCACCTACGCAGAGACAAACTATTTCAGAGTTTATGGTACAGCGTCATGTGATAAGTATGCATACAAAACAAGCATAAAATGAACATAATAAACTAAATGTATGACCGTAGTCCATCTAATCGGCGTGCCTTCGTTCGAGGAATAAAGAAGAATTTATTTAAATGTGTCAAATAATTGAATTATTCGTAATTTGTAGACAACAGAGTCAGAATCAAATACATACTTTGAAGTCGTGAAGTCAGTTACTACGAAATTATAGAGTTTATTGTAACAGCTGCCAGCTACAATTGAAAATACCCCCAGAAACACCAACAATTTAAAAAACAAACTCGAACATGTGGCCACAAAAACTTCAGATCGCCTAATTTTACATCGAATTGAACGTGAATCGATACACAATTACCTCACGTACCTCCGATGGCCAAACTCCCACTTCACTCAATCGCCCTCACTCGCCACCCTTCGGTTATTACGCCCGCGGGCTTAGGGGCCCCACTATTGTTCCATCTTTTCATTTAGGACCACCTTCGCTTAAAGAGAGCTTTTTAATCGATGCTTATGTGACGCAGACGTTGTGAATAAGAGAAGAAAGAATGTTTAAATGTCACAATTTGAATTTGGAAATTATTGAGTACATATGAGGACATAGTTATGGTACTAATATCGACTTAAACTTTTATCGATAGTGACTAAGTTCTATAATAGCATCTCGCGATATACCTACCTGAGATTTTAGTTTGATTAAATACGTAATTAACCTTCAGGCAAACAGTCCTTTTAAGTATACGTTAGATTTATTAACTAAAGAAAAAGCTTTGTTCTTACGGAAATTACCTAAACCTATTTTATCTATGTCTCGTTCTGATTGAACTACACCCTATTGCACGGTCTTCACCAATAAATAATTTAAAAAATCAAAAGTATTTTTTGAATTAAGAACACGCCCGCGGCGCAACGGTCATTCTTTTTTTTAATATTTTAATTTTAATTTTATTTGCATTGGGGATTACAAAGCAATAAAGGTAGGGATGGGTTAACAAATGGACTTGGGCCGGTAATAAAAATGTTGATTGTGTTCCGTATATAATGGTTTTTATTATTACGTGCTGTGAGATGTATGGATTAATTACTCATAGGTTGAAGGGAAGTACTTATATAAAATTAATCGTACTCGCTGCTTTGCCATTCGTTTTTTTTATTTTTTAAGAAGTTATGAAGTATTTATATACTGCAAAAAAACGAGAAATCGCAAAAAAAAACTGTGCTAGAAAAGGATTCATTAATTTACTTAAAAGTTAGTTGATGAATACTTTTGTTTATTTGACAAAAAACAATAACATGAAATCCAAAAATCATAACAGATTACATTTAAAAATATTGAAATAAAAACAATAACTGTAATCAAACTTTTATTCCTCATTACAACAAAAAAGGTAGGTTTATAAAAACAATCGCCAAGTTCAACTCCTATACGAACCCGTAGCCTCCGCTACTCGCCACCAGGGGCGCTGTCGTCTGAAGCCCACGCTCGCCTCTAATGAATGAAACATTGGCTCCGTTCCCAGCCACACGAGCCGAGGTGTGTTTCCAATTTACAATTCCCGATGTTTCTGAGAACCGGTTTATAGGCACGTGCGGTGTTCTATCATTACGAGGGTTATAAATTATGAGCTCCTTTGGAGTTTAGATGTCTAGGTACATAGCAGTCTAAAGACTATTGCGCGTACATATAGAACTTCAAGCAAATAAATAATCCAAACTGGACCTCATGTCAGCTAACACAATTTAATCATAATTATATAATAAATGACTGCATAATTGTCATTTTTAATGGATTTAATATGATAGGGGCTATAATTTTAGAATTGTTAGAAATGTGTAACTTTTAACTTCTCTAGTATTATACAACTGTAAATGGAATGTTTGAATACACATTAAAGATATTAAAAAATAATAGTTAAGTGTTGAGCCCTTGTTGGGCGGAAAATACTTTGTCGACAAAAATTTTTATCATTATGAAATAAAACAAATTTTAATGATATTATCGCGTTTTTTAATATTTTTACATTCCCGACGTTTCGGCTGCTTTACAGTAACCATGGCTACAGGAGGACTGAGGTGCTAAGTACGCGACGCATTTTGGACATATCGAAATCCAAAACAACAGATTTTTCAGAAATCTTGTTTTAATATCACCGACAAACTATAAGACCAATTTCGACCGAGCTATGACCATTAGTTAGGCTATGTTAAACCCTCAAAACGGGTATATATAAGGTAGATTTTGTTTAGAATACGACGAAAATCTAGTTCCTTATCATCGCGCGGTGACCATTAGGTGTGGAACTGCAGAATAAAATCGATGGTCACGCGAGCGGAGCCGTGTGCAAAAGCTAGTTTTAAATGTACCATAGTATAGACTATTTCGACCTGATTAGCTCAGTGGGTAGTGACCCTGCCTTCTGCGCTACGGGTCCCGGGTTCGAATCCTAGTAGGGACAAACTTTGTGTGATGAGCGCGAATGTTCGTACCCGAGTCATGGATGTTAAATATCTATATAAGTATTATATAATGGGTTCGCCCCCAGTCCATTGTACGGTACCCATAACACAAGCGTTGCTTACTGTGGGACCGTACATTTGGTGGGTTCGTCTGGCGATATTTATTTATTTTATTACCAGCAGCTACAGAGCGTATGTCGCCGCGGTGCCGGCGCAACGCGGCACGACACAGATAATCAATTAATACAGCCGGTTGCGGTAATTAGTCGCGAGTCGCACCTCGCCGCTTGCGATATTATGATTGATCTATGGGACGGGGCTATGCTCAAGTGTCTAAGTACCTACTTAATAATTACCTTCAGGATGTACTACGTACATACATAGTGATACTTTTAATAAGTATTATATTTTTATTGAAATCGAAATGATTTTACGGATTTACCGCGTTTATTTTATGTTTTTTTAGGCTCCCGACAGTTTCGGTTGTACAGCAACCATGGTCACGGGAGGACTGAGGTGTTCACGTCCTAGTGTCATAGTTAGAACCCTCATGTTTAAGAACCGTAATAAACATAAAATCAACGCGATAAAATCCGTAAAATTCGAATGATTTTTATGTGTAGCATTCGCGTAAATATAAGAATTCAATATATATTTTGATTTTTTTAAGACCGCCATACTTATGTATCTTGAGGACTTAAAATAGGTATTCATTAATTTCAACTCTTGATAGGCTTTTATTGTATCTGTGGCTAGATAGAGCATATTTTTTTTATAAAACATGCAAGTTTACGACGTTAAAGTACCGCCACGTACCCGCACATGTCAGAAGTTGCGGCGGTTGCAAGTATAAGTATAGACAACATTATTATCCAACCAAACATTCCAACACACTTCCGTCAAACACAACACACTTACCTAGCTCTACACGCATGTATAGGTACCATGTTATTGTTGCCTCTCGCATAACGCCGTCACTAGTCGAACGAAGTGAAAATCTTACAAAGGAGACTTGTTTACCTCTAATTAATATGCCTTAGGTAAGATAACGGGGGTTGTAGAGTCGCTGATATGCTGTTTATGAGATAGAGTTAAAGATTTATTCATTTGGGAGATTTGATTGAAGGTTCTTTTGATATTATCACTCCAGCAATAGAGTATTATGGTAACATTTCTTAGATTTGTAGAAGTAACTCTTCAGCATCACAGCTTTCCCCAATGTGTGCGACGATTTTCTCTTTCTTTTATATATATTTGAAAGTTTTTTTCTTTAACATGTTGTGTAAAAGATATTTAAACAATCCACTCCATAGATTCCGTGTCCGTCAAGATGTAGAGAATGACATCAACCCATTAGCGGTACGCGCAGTCAGCGCCGCCCTACCGTGTACACGTAGCGCGTTTGTCTATTCTGTAGAGCCCTTTACACGTCACAACGCTCTATGATTCCTACATTTTGATTAGAATACGCACCTTAACTCTACACTATTAAACTTAAATTTAGTTTCCTACGAAAATTATGAAATAACATAATATGTAAGAAAATTTGTTTTTTTTTTAAAACCTCTTTAATATTTACGACACTAATTAAATTAATTAAGATTTAAATATCCCACAATAATGAAGCTTCTCTACAACAGAGGAATTATTGCCGATAAATATCTAATTGTATTACGTACTGGGTCATAAAAAATATGAATAAATTATGTTTGTGCATACGCTCCGACACGATATCGTATCGTCGGCTCTAAAGGTCACGCAACGACATTCTCCCACGTACATCCAGGTTGCTTCGCTTAATCAACCCTCAAGTAATGAGGGGTATCTTTCGAGGGGCGCGGAATCAATTAATGAATATTTCAGCTCAGCCCGGGATCTTAATAAACGTTCCGTGTCCGGGATTTTTGGGGATTGCGCGGGATTCCCGGGACCGTGATTTATTGTCAGGAGCTGTAGAGTGATTGATTCAGACGTGATTTAATTATGAGTTTAATGCTTATTTTAGGAAGTTTGTTTCTGTTATAACCGAATTAGGTGAGGAGAAGCGGGTAGGTTTACAATTTGGCTGTCTACTGTATCTTGTGGAAACAAAGAACTTTGTAGCTGCTATAAGCGGTGAAGAACTGGACAGCCCGCTCAGATCGATATGTGGATATACCTCAGGTTATATAAATAACGTATCATCAGTATTCACTTTCATAAAATGTAAAATCATGTCTAAATTACAACTGCCAATCTCTACAACAGTTATTTCTACACTAACACTCACACACACACATACATACAAACACATATACAGATATATTTACATATTACACAAACACATATAAAGATATATTTACATATTATTTACAAAATCAGTGTGTAATGGATTCAATTTATTAGAACCACTGAAGTGTTTTCATCGGAAAATCGAATCAGAATATTTTTTCTACATGTAAACCATTAAACACAGTACTTATGAATCGTCAAAATATTTACAAAATGCTAAGCTACAACATTACCAACCGTTCGGAATGCCGTTCCTATGTAGAAGAACAAAAAAACCCCATGGTTAGTATTATTAAAAAGATCCGTTACATTTTTGAGCTGTTCATTGATATGGGTATGGGAGAACAATGTAGGTACCTACATTGTTCTAGGGCTAGGCAGACTTTAGCAGTGTTGCGGACTGCGATAGAAGTTACAACAAGACGGAACACGCATGTGACGATGAAGGATGGCATGGTAGCAGTCTACCGTACCATGATATCAGGCACATAACATGAAAAAAATGGGTAAGTGTGCCGAAGGAATGCGACATGTTAAAGCACTTGAGTAGTCTAGGCCCGGCTATATATTTCTATGCGAGTTCTATTTGCATACGAAGGAAACACTTTTCCAGACTGTATGGTGTACAAGAAAACTGAAATCAACTATAAATCAACGTCACGGTCGGTATCCAACGTGCTTTAGACGCTTCCACCTTAATGCCCTCTCCAGATATTGATCATTAAATGAATTTCAAACATTATTCCTCTCATTTCTAGATCGCGAGTGTTTCGAATTAATAACAAACTCTGTTTTACTGCTCGCTTAACACAATCATTCGAATATCGACCTTATAATATTCGGACATAAAAGTGGTATGTGGGTTTTGCAGTGGTAAATGTATTCTTGTGATCATCAGAGACAGCCAGAAGTTATAAATTAAAACGTCAGAACCGAGTCACCTGAGTGTTTTTATATTTTACGATTTTCTTTTAAAAAATGCGAAACATGTTTAGTTAGACAACATCGTGAAATAATGATGTAGGTATAAAAATTCGATGTCGAACTTCTAAAAGGTTTTTTTATTGATGACTAGCTTTTAGCCGCAGCTTTGCTTACGGTTCAAAATACCGAATATCTTATAAAAAACTATTTTTAATTCAGGATCAAAACTAGTAGGGAATGTGTCTCCACATCCAATAATACCACTTCACTCAATCCCGTATAATCGTGTAAAGTACTTACTTGAGTATTAAGTATTTCAATCATCTCTTCCACATCGAAATATTTTTTTTTATTACATTATAGGCAAGTATTTGATCTCGATCTCACCTGATGGTAAGTGACGATGAGATCAAATCAATAAAATAAAATCCGTTTTTGTATAATTAACAGACAAACACCAATCCCTATATCACAGTAACAACACTTTTATTTTCCACGTAACTGTAATAATTACGTACTTATAACTTCGTTTGATGTTTTGAGAATTCTATGCGTGCAAACTAATGGCATAATCGGGCCCATTGACATCAAAGGTGGGGCACTCAGGAGACAGCTGCCGGTCATCATTTATTTGTGAAACGGTTGATTAGCCTGCTTCGAAATTATAAGGTCAACGATTGGCTCATCGTCGACATTCTAGAACCTTTCTGCCCCAACGGCTATTGGTACCACAAGCTATGTGCCCCGCCCTTATGTATGGTACGAGCTATAATAATGAACCTTGAGTCGGAATATGAATCTACATTCACAAGATTTCCAGTTATTGAATCATGTAGAAACAGTGAAACAGATATGAATTAAATTTGACAGACATATATCTATGATAAGTCAGTGATAGATACTTGCTACAAATCATGATTTAGTTATATAATCTATACTACTATTATAAATGTGAAAGTTTGGATGGTTGGATGGATGGATGTTTGTTATTCTTTCACGCCCGAACGGCAGAACGGATCTGGATGAAATTTGGCACAAAGATAGATTATAGTCTGGAATAGCACATAGGCTACTTTTTATCCCGGTAAAATGTATGGTTCCCGTGGGATAGATGTTTTAATTTTTCATACTTTTTATCGCGGGTAACACCGCCGGGCGCAGCTAGTTAATGAATATATTTAATGATTATCTTTAAAACGTTGACGTTACGTCAATTCCTGATACACCGACAGAAGGCGGTGTAGTATTCCGTGTTATGTATATTAATGACTTTTATAAATCGGCTCACTTCAATATTATATTCTTGATTTACCCTATGTATGACTGGACAGGGTAAATGTGATAATATTGGCAATTTTCTGTATTTTTCTTGTTTCAAAAGTATAATATGTAATGAAGGAAGTTGCCTACGACTTTCACACTCAAACGAGTGTGTCATTTGAAGTCCAACAATTAATATCTGGAAGAGATCACATTTTAGTGATAAGACCGACATTCATTGTACTATCTATCCGTTGTATTGATTTCTTTATTTACGCGAATACTACATATTGAAATAAAACGAATCTTACGGATTTTATTGCGTTTATTATACGTGTTTTACGTTCCCGACGTTTCGGCTGCTTTAGAGTAATTTTGGTCACGGGTGAACAGTCCTCCCGTGACCATAATGATGAAAATACATATAATGAACGCGATAAAATCCGTAAGATTAGTTATATTTCAATGTTACCGTTGTCTTTGATTATTGTTATGCTTATTCCTTTGGTTACAATAAAGAGTTTAACAAATAAATATATAATAGTAATTAAATATACTGACGTAATAATATTATAATTACAGACATTACCCAATTAAAAGTCCCCTTATAAAAATAGTCACGACTAACTGAACGATAAATTTTAGAAAAGAGGTCGCCCCCAGATTTCAGTTTGGCGACGAATTAAACTGGGCTTGAAGTGAGTTATAGGACTTGGCGACCGCCAAGAGTTTGGTATTATCGTGTCTAATTGTTCTCTCAATAGCCAGGTCGGTTTACTCGTTATAATAATAATAGGGTAGTGTATCACTGCTGTGGAGGTTTTCCGGCTCCATACCTTACGGACTAGGTATACGTTGAAATGATCTATGGTGGCTGTAGTATGATTTTGTATTGTTGGATGTTGTCATCGACACCTGCTAGATGAGATTGAAGCAAAATAAATAGAGGTGTCGGGGACAACATTTGCATAGCATTTTTTTTTTACTACATTAGAGGCAAGTATTTGATCTCGATCTCACCTGATGGTAAGTGACGATGAGATCTACGATGGAGCATACTTGCCTAGGTAGGAAGGCGGCAGTAGATCGAGACGCTACATTCACTAGGCACATGCAGCGCAACTGATCTGACCCGCCATCCATGATAGCTAGCATGATAGCTTCATGTCACATCCATTTTTTTTTATACTTGTTTTAATTACTTGACATGGGCAAAATACATGTTAAAGTAGAAACTACTTATTTATATTTGTTATGTTAGAATAATATGGCTATTTAGGTTACTAAGCTATGAATTACTGTAAAGTACATAGAGACGTTTTGTTTTGTTGATTTTGTGTCAAAGGAGAAGTTATAGTTAGTTCAAATTTGTTAAAGCATTTGTATAGATTGGTACCTATGTTTGATTATGTATAATTAATATTAGAATAGTTTGGCAAAGTTAATACAAACTTAATTACATAGAAAAAATGCAATGTTGGTCGATAGATCGCTAAAATGACAGTCTCATGATAGCGTAACCATTATAAAGCATTTAACTTAAATACAGTACTTCGATTTTGCCTCACACTTTAGGATATTACACTACTACGAGTTTTTCCTATAATTGTAGAAAGATGGTACTTTATAGGGGTGAAGAAATTAATATTAATTTTCAAAAGCTCACAAAGACTTGACCATCTGACATCAAAACAATCAACCTTTCAATACTAAAGTGCCCTGCACAATAACCCGTATTTACCTTAGGACAATAGGTAGGGGTCATTAGTACCGCGGGTGACCGCGCTGCGGGGCACCCATAGATGGCGCTGTGGGGGTTCGAGTCTGGGCCGGTCCATTGCTTTAAGGTGGAAGCGATCAGTCGCATTCCCATACAAATTTCAACATTGTAATACTCGATACACATACAGTTTTTTAGTTGTACAAGCATTGTTATCAATTCTCTATAAATTAAAGAGCTCGCAGAATGAAATATCAGGCAAAATCTTATAGTAATAACATCATAAAACGATATTAAATTTTAGGCTTGTGTGCGTGAATAAAAGCGCCTCTGTCCAAATTAACCCGTAACTAATAAAGCATCCGATTCTTTGTCTTTCAGTATTTACGGCGACAGATGGCAGCAGGAGTTTTTACTTATAATACATAAAGACATAACATTATAATATATAGAGAGATATAAATTTTCTATAAATAAGTATAAAGATTCATAATAAAAAATTAAAATTAAAAAATACATATAAATTTCGTTCGTCCATCGAACCTACGAACAATCGCATGTACCTACGTTTTTCACTTGAGCCACTTGGGGTGTGTTATTATCTGTGTGTGCAGATCGTCATGTATCCCTATTTCCTGTAATCCAAGTTTTTAGGATTTGTCTGCACCCAAAACATATTTTTTCGGGTTATTATAATAAAATAACCTACATACCTACATAAGGCATGTATTTATTTTTTTAAATAATCAATGAATGAATGAATATGTCATGTTTCAATTGGTTGTAAATATCATTGAAACCTATCAAAATATTCGTCGTCTTGACTAGTGGTCTACGTAGCCTAATGTTCTACACGGTTGATGCAAACGTGTACTATAGCAAGTTCAAATCTTGCCGGTGGGCTTGTCTTTTTGAATGATTGATATTGTTTCTGTAAGTGAATATTAGATTTCCAAAACACACAGCTCGGCCGTGTTACTCCAACATGGTGTGGTAGTAATATAACGAAAATATATATAGGTAGTATGTACACCTTCCAAGGCCATAGCTAGATGATGTCGTGTTACGAAATATGTCGCGCGAGTCTTTGTCGATTTATTGATCAATTTATCAAACATTTTTTTAGGCACTGCCGGGTGTGCTACTGATATATATATATATATATATATATTGGATATATATATATTGGACTATATATAGATATATATATATATCTATATATACTAGATGCGCCCGGCGGTGTTACCCGCGATAAAAAGTATGAAAAATTAAAACATCTATCCCACGGGAACCATACATTTTACCGGGATAAATAGTAGCCTATGTGTTATTCCAGACTGTAATCTATCTCTGTGCCAAATTTCATCCAGATCCGTTCAGCCGTTCGGGCGTGAAAGAGTAACAAACATCCATCCATCTATTCATCCATCCATCCATCCAAACTTTCACATTTATAATATTAGTATAGATATACATATATATATATATATATATATATATATCAGTAGCACAGCCAGCTGTGACTAGAAAAAATGTTAGAATACATCGACAGCGACTCGCGCGACATATTTCGTAACATCGGTTTTTAGTAATTATTCAATATTGAATCAATCTGAGAAAATCTACATAGCGACCTATATGTGTACCTATCTCTTCTTCTTACTTACTGACTAGCTATAGGAAGGTACCAACCAGCAAGGCATGTATGTATATATATATATACATACATATATATCCAACCAACTAACCTAACACGATTGGCGATACAAGAAAGCAAGCCCCGGCACCTAGTATGAACGGGTTTTTCGAAATTATAGGGAAGCCTAATGAATGGGATACCCCTTGAACGTTTGAACAAATCAAGTGCGACATAGCTCGTAATTGAATAAATCTAAGAAAACATACCTATGTGCACCTATTTCTCTTCTTTTTACTTACCGATTTATTATAGAGTAGCTATAAATTGGTACCAACTAGAAACCTACTTAGTTTTAGATATATTGATATTACTTTTTTTTTCGTTTCTGAACGCAAAACCTTATACCTCGGATACGAGTACTCGTCTACATAATAAATAGGTGCCTAGGCCGAAAATAACTGGTTTTGATGCACATACATTCTGTACTTAGATATTATGTATGTGCTTACCTACTGTTATATTTTTTAAAATTATTCTCTTTGGATTCTGTTAATCTGAGGTATAGATATTTAATAAATATAAAAGTCGGTAAGCACTTACCAAGTTCTTAGAATGTATAGAATAGTGTTACTTATTTTGTTCTGGGTGTCTACGAAGTTAATTTATTATATCTTGACCAAATTGGCAGCATGTCTATGGTATGCTGATGCCAAATTCCAGAATTATAAAATAAAATGGACTCACTACTCTGCTGCGACCGATTTCATGTTATGTTTGTGATTATGTATGTAAAAACTTACTTCAAAATTCAAATAATAATTGTGTGGGATTTGCGATTAGTTTTGTTTTAATTTGTGTTTTGTTTGCTATTTGAATTGTAATGGAGATACTGATGGAATGTGACGCTGGTGAAAGTCGGGACAACTTGGTAACAAATACCTTAGAGCATAACTCGTATTGTAAAGTGGCTACACAACACAAGTTCAATTTCATGATTATCACTTGCTTGTGCTTCGGACAACACAGCCCAATCTCTCTGATTGTACCGGATTGCCATCCCATCGTATTATGAGAGTGAAGAACATCAGCGCATCTAGTGGAATCTATTATATTAGTATAGATTCCAAAGTTGTACAGCAGTGACAGCCTCGTTGGCAGAACGCTCGCCTTGGAACGAGGTGTTCAGGTTCAAACCCTGGCTCCCATCACTGAGATTTCCGGATTTTCATGTGCGAATCTTATTTTCCATAAAAAATATCACTTGCTGTACGATGAAGGCAAACTTTGTGAGGAAACCTGCATGTCTGTCAAAAGTCGTGTGAAGTTCACTAAACTGCACTGGGCCTACGGCCTATATGCCCCTCATATTGAGGAGGCGTGTGCCCGATATAATGGCGATGGGCTCACCCTCTATTACATTGGTACCAAAATACCATCGGTGAAATGTGGGTGCATTGCAGTGTGACGGTGTATGTTGGCCCGTCTCTGGAATGATGATTGAATGATTGAATCTATACATGTCACAGCAGCATTTACCTTATAATAAGTATGGATACAGTAATAATTATTATTGGACTAAACAATTATTTTTTTCTTTTTAGCGGAGGAATGAAGCACAGGAGGTTGCAAGAATCAAGATGACTGTAAATTGTATAGAGTCGATTCTATATCATAATATTAGTATTTGAAACAATGTTATATTTACCTAATTTTAGAATACCAACAACAAACAACATTGTTTCAAAGAAATTTGGAAATGTAGCTGTATCCCTTATTAGGTATAGAACTACATTGCCAAATTTCTTATTCCCTTGTAAATTATAATAAATATTGTTCTTGTTGTTGATCTGGTATATTGTAAAGCGTAATACTTTTACAGTTATCATGCAAACCTTGCTATATTTATAAGATCTATACAATAAACATTATATTTACGAACATGAAAGTATACATTTTTCTTTTCTATCTTTTATTTCTGAAACTTTTAATATTGCAAAGCTCGCAAAAGTATTTCTATTATTTTACAACCGATAAATAAGTTTTTTTATGATCGCTCTACCTGGTGGCATAAAAAGACAACTTTTAGTATGCGAGACTTTTAACAAGTGCTGCGCTCTAGCGGCACAAAAAAGACGTGTATTTGTCTATGTGTGAGTGCCTATTTATACAAGGATTTTAGAAGCCATGGTATCTCATCCATTATAAATGATTTCAGGTTAATGTTTTTTTGGATATTTCAATGCAATGTCGTAGTAGTGCTCGCAATTTGCAACATCAAGTCTCATAGATGCTCGATGTTCGTGTAACTAGTTGCAGAAAAACAGGACCATCTATCGAAAATGTGCGGCAACCGACCCTGAGCATTCACCTTAAGTGGTTTAAATTGATAGGTCTTGTTGGATTATAATCTATATACTGATCTGCGTTTGTTTACCCTCTGCTGGGTTCAGCCTCCTCCATTTTTTTACTCCCATAAGTATATTATGGCATGTTCTCTTTCCATATTATCAGGAAGACATCGATATGTGGACAGCTTGATTAGCGCAGTTGGCAGTGTCCCTGCTTTCTGTGCCGAGGGTTCTGGGTTCGAATCTTGGTAGGGACAAATTTGTGCGGTAAGCACGAATGTTTGTACCCGAGTCGTGGATGTTTAATATCTATATAAGTATTGTATACTAAGTTCGCCCCAGTCTAATTGTACGGTATAGGGGTCGAGTCACCTTCGTCCGTAGGAGAATTAAATACCCTCGAGATATCCTACACGTGACCCTGGGTGGTGCCAACCAGGTGACAACTCTACTGGTGGTAGGCTTCGGTCGTGGCTAGTCACCACCCACTGAACAAAGCCATGTCGCCAAGCGGCCTAGCCGTGATCCGGCATGATGTTCGGTGTTGCCATTCATGGATGGCGGGTCAGATCAGCTGCGCTGCATGTGCCTAGTGAATGTAGCGTCTCGATCTACTGCCGCCTTCCTACCTAGGCAAGTATGCTCCATCGTAGATCTCATCATCACTTACCATCAGGTGAGATCGAGATCAAATACTTGCCAATAATGTTATAAAAAAAAAAACCATAATACAAGCGTTGCTTTGTGTGGGACCGTATAATTGATGTGTTCGTCTGGCGATATATTATCATTATTATATCAAAAATCAGACACATCAAAATTTATAATACTATACGAATTACGTCCCAATCTAAACGGCTTTTTGTATTGAAATAGAACAATTTTTTTCGGATTTATCGCGTTTATTTTTTTGTTTTTACGTTCTCGACGTTTCGGCTGCTTCACAGCAACCACTGGCACGGGAGGACCGAGTTTATTTCAATGTGTAGTATTCGCGTAAATGTAAGAAATCAATAAGATTTTAGTATGATGGGCACAATGGAAATACAAAGGTTATTCCAGTAATACTTATCCATGGTTAGTTGCGGCTAACTACAACGTTTTCCCTCTGAACGGTCCGAACGTGTGACCATTTGTCCAGTGAACCGATCAGACCATATATATAGATAATAGAAATACATACAGAACCAACTCTTTTTATATTAGCTATAAAATATTATGAGGATTGCTATTGTAAAGCTTGCATTATGAAGTGACATGTAAATCGGGAGACGCTGCCAAGTTTTGCTTTTGTTTGTATTTTAAAACAAAAGTGTTTACAGTAGCGCAAGCAAAACCCTTACGTACCGTTTTGGTAACATAACATCTTCCGTTCCCGTCATACCACAGATTTCACAAATAAGTATGACAGTGATACCATGGAAAACTGGCTACTGGGCTTAACTATTACTGTTTGAGTCTTGGATTTTCAACTCATATTATTTTTCGAATGAAAATCATAACACTGTAATTTGGTCAAATTAATTATATTACAGGACAATTTTGGAAAAATAACACTTAGTCGTAGGTTTTTGGAATGTTTGTCTGTCAGTCTGTCTTTGCGCTCATCACGAGGAATCAACTGGACAGAACTAGGAATGGCGTTAGTTTATAGTCCAGCTCAAGATTATTCATAAGCCAACCTTATACTTTCTATTTAGACACTTTCTATAGAGATTTTAAAGTTATAAATACCATCCACTAGAGCCACTGTTCAATTCTCCATACAAATGTCTAAATACGTAAACTATAAAGTATACGGTTAGTTTGCGAATTATCTCGCACTTAACATACAAATCAAGATTTTGAATACGATAAAGTCCGGGAAATGGATCCAAAGCACCTTATCCCATAGCATAGCATGCTGATAGCTAATACGATACTTTTTATCGAGCCAAATGAAAGGGTCTAACCTCGACCTCGCAAAGGAGAAGGAGGAAAGGGGGAAAGGGGGAGGAGGGGAGGAGGAGGGAACGGAGGAGGAGGAGAGGAAGCAGACAACCAAAAAACAAGAGCATGTTTATTTTAAAACTAAATAAACGAATGTACTACCAAAGACAATATTTCTCAGAAGCAAAACCTTATGCGCCGTAAACAAAACTCAACATAACATATGTGAAGAGCGACCGGTACATAAACACGTTCGGTCATTTAATAAAACCTCTCTGTTTTCTATTTTGATAGGTTTCATATTTCTGACCGCAGGGGGCGTGCTGGTCGTAAAACGCGCGCAGTTTGGCTTTCTGCCCTCCCCTTGTATTTTATTAGTGGCGAAAGCAAAGGTATTGTGTGGCGGACGGGTTTTATAAAAAAAACTGTACGCCGCCGTAGCTAAATCTTTGGATGGCTTACCTAAGTTTCTGTGACATCTACCGTATGGTGTTGTTTCATTCGTGTCATTGATTGTTGTGACATAGCCATCATTGGCATTTATATCACTATCTATGTATAGTCTAGATTCTAAAGTATAATTAGCGCAAAATGGAAGCTTATATTTATGCAAATACTAAGCATTGAAATAAAACTAATCTACGGATTTTATCTCGTTTATTTTATGTTTTTACGTTCCCGACGTTTCGGCTGCTTTACAGCAATCATGTTCACGGAAGGAATGCGGTGTTAGACATCCTAGTGCCATAATTTGAATTTCTGTACCCTCATATTTAGGTGTTGTTTGGGGTCCGATCTTTGCTGAAAGTATTCACAGTGTCTTGAGGTTCCGCAATGGTGCGCTTGGAACGTAAAAACATAAAATAAACTCGATAAAATCCGTAAGATCCGAGAAGAGAGAAGTAGTAATTTTCATCACATTCCGAAAAGTTTCGTTCAGATAACCTTGGATTACCTTTTATAAATACGTGCATAAACGATTTATGATTCTCTACTATAAAATGAATGATCGCTTTCGCTATGAAATATAAATAATCCGAATATCTACTCGTTGGCTATACAAATATTTCGTAACTCGGTATCGAAATAAAACTCGTTCGCCACCGGAAACGCATAGTAGACAGGTAGCATCAGCAGCGAGAAAAGTACGTCACTGTCAATGTAATGCTCATTAAAAAAATGATATTTTTTCTATTGTGCTTTAGGACAATTCTGACTTAATTACGACACAACACAACAATAATTTAAGGCATATTAAAAAATACAATAAAAAAACAAAGTAAGTAGCACGTCATTATAGTCGTATATATTTTACGTAATGCGGCCTGCCTGCAATGTACGTTACATTGCAGGCAGGCCGCATTTTTGCGCTGTATAGTAGTTCACATGACCATTACAAAACTGCCAAAGGAGCGTGTAGGCTTAAAGTCTGTTATATCCTTTCTGAATCAAATGTATAAATATCTTCAGTGTCATTGATTTAAAACTAATTTTACGGATTTTATCGCATTTACTGCACGTGTCTTACGTTACCGACATTTAGGCTAGTTCACAGCAATTATGGTCACGGGAAGGCGGAGGTGTTTGACGTCCTAGTGTATGTTTGCGGTTCAACAACTATCTATCTATCTATCAGCCGATACGCACGTCCACTGCTGGACATAGGCCTCCCCCAACGACTTCCACACATCACGGTCCTCCGCCACTCGCATCCACCGGCTTCCTGCGACGCGTGTGATGTCATCAGTCCACCTTGTGGGGGGCCGTCCTACACTTCGTCTTCCGATTCGTGGTCGCCATTCTAGAACCTTTCTGCCCCAACGGCCATCGGTTCTGCGAGCTATGTGCCCTGCCCACTGCCACTTCAACTTGGCAATTCTTTGAGCTATGTCGGTTACTCCAGTTCGTCTACGGATCTCTTCATTTCTGATTCTATCGCGTAGCGAAACCCCGAGCATAGCTCTCTCCATTGCGCGTTGGGCGACCTTGAGCCTTCTTATGCGGCCCATAGTCAGCGACCACGTCTCGGCACCATATGTCATCACTGGCAACACACATTGGTTGTAAACCTTTGTCTTCAGACACTGAGGTAATTTGGACGAGAAGATATCATGCAGTTTCCCGAACGCTGCCCATCCGAGTTGGATTCGACGGTTGACCTCATTCTCGAAGTTATGTCTACCTAGCTGAACAATCTGCCCTAGGTAAATGTACTTGTCCACAACTTCGAGAATAGAGCTCCCAACGGTTATTGTTCTGGGTTGAACATGAACGCTCGACATGATCTTTGTCTTGTCCATGTTCATTTTAAGACCCACCTGTTGGGAGACTCTATTGAGGTCTTCGAGCATTGAGCTTAGGTCCTCCAGCGACTCTGCTATGACTACGATATCGTCTGCAAATCGAAGGTGAGAGATATACTCGCCGTTAATATTGATGCCGGACCTTTTCCAGTCCAGAAGCTTGAAGACATCTTCCAGTGCAGCGGTGAACAGTTTCGGAGATATGACGTCTCCCTGTCTCACACCTTTCTGCAACTGGATGGGATTCAAGCTCTGATCCTGGATCCGGACCGACATAGTGGCGTTTCTGTACAAACATCTCAGCACTTCGATATATCTGTAGTCAATATGGCAACGCTGGAGGGACTGTAGTACTGCCCATGTCTCGATCGAATCAAAGGCTTTCTCATAGTCCACAAACGCTAAGCATAGTGGCCGGTTATACTCCTCGGTCTTCTGTATAACCTGCCGCAGCGTATGTATGTGGTCTATGGTACTGAAGCCTTTTCGGAACCCGGCTTGTTCGGGTGGCTGGGATTCGTCGAACCTGCGCGTGAGACGATTCGTGACGACTCTCGAGAACAACTTGTAAACATGGCTCAGAAGTGAGATGGGTCTATAGTTCTTCAATAGGGTGTTATCACCTTTTTTGAAGAACAGTACCACCACACTTCTATTCCATGCTTCTGGCGTCGTACCTTCGTGTATGACGGAGTCAAATAGCCTCTGAAGGATTTTCAGAACTGGTGTTCCACCCGCCCTCAGAAGCTCTGTTGTGATTCCGTCATCACCTGGTGCCTTGTTGTTTTTAAGCTGTTTGAGAGCCATCCTAATCTCGTACAGGCTGACGTCCGGGATATCTTCGGTATAGTGTCGGGTAAGTTTAGCCCTTGGGTCTTCGACTAAACTGTCAACAGGGGCTTGTGATGACGTGTATAACTGTCCATAGGACTTCTCGACCTCTCTCAAAATCTCCGGCTTGGACGAAACGATGTTGCCACAGTCGGTCTTCAGCCTGGTCAGCTGTCGCTGCCCAATAGACAGATCTCTCTCAAATACTTTTGATCCCTTATTTTTCGCTATAGCTTCTTTAATACTTTCCGTATTAAATCGGCGGATGTCGCGGGTCAGGGATTTGGAGATCCGTCTGTTGAGCTGCCGATATTCCGACAAATTTTCTGAAGACTGCAACCCCATTTCGTTGCGTTCTTGGATGAGTTTGAGAGTTTGGTCCGAGAGTTTTTTGGTTCTATCTGTACGTCGGGGCCGAAAGAACTTTGACCCTACCGTATGGACAGTTTCCACGAACCTGTCATTGATGTCGTTCAACAACTAAATATGAATAAAACAAATTTTATGGATAAAATCTGTAATTTTAATGTGTAGTATTCGCGTAAATATAAGAAATTGTTCATTCTAATTCAGATACAAATTGCCGCAGTTATAGCGTAACAGATTCTAATACATACACACACAACACACCTGTTCACAAACACGACATTCCACTTTTGCGACATTAGCTAAGTCCCGCGACAGCGGAATTGCGTCGTCGCTGCGAACGGTACGGCGTGGGCGGTTATAAACAGATTCGTATGAAAGGTGCATTTGTAAGGTAAATTAAAACCCGCGAATCATCTTTATGTAAACATTTACATCCTATTATTTAACGAATCTGGGTGTTCTATATGGAGAAATATCACAGCAATATAATAGAGATCTTTTCAATGGAATCATAAAATTCTTAAATACTTCCTTCGAATCCAGATTTGGAAAGTCATGTTAAGTTTTTCAAACCACATTACAATGAACTATAGTCTTCTCGTTTCGTGAAAATTGGAACCTAGCTCGTGGAATGTAATAAAGAATCTAATTTCGTTATAATACTTATTGCTACACTAGTTACAAAACTTGTATCGTATGTTCAAATCTGTATGTGTTACACAGCAACTAAGTTTATTCGCAAAAAAAATACGCAATGACCTGTACGAGATGTTTTTGTTTCCTAGGCTTATATTTTGTTTACTTAAATATAGAGATAACAGTATTCTACCTCATCCTGATGGAGCAGAGTTCCGCTCACATAATTCCACTGTGGTCGTTAGATTTTTCATTTCATGAAAATCGCATTTTATAATTATTCATATAGAATAATATCCTACAACTAATAGATGAGGTTAATATACTAAAAAAATGTAGAGTTAATTTCGATGTATACTTCAACAGATACAAAGTGTATCCACCTCACACAAATGACAAGAACATCAAATATGTAACGACTAAGAGCAGCGCTATAAAACATATAAAAAGAAAACTGTGTAAAACCGAAATAAATTATATTAAGGCAAGCAAAATAGTGTTAAATTCTAGATTTTCCGGGAACCCATTTATGCCGGGGTTCATTCACCTCACCAGGTATAATACTTTAGACATTAAGAAGAAAATATCAATAAAGTACAAACACATAGAATTTCTAACATAAGTACCTCGAGCACAATCCTATTTACGTACCGTAGCGTCTTCCATCACTCTCACAACACAGATTTCATAAATAAGTTTGACAGTGACAGCATGTTCTCTTGACAACGCGTACGATTACTATACAAGTACCTGCTTACTCTACTGCTAATTATAAAAAAAACCGACATGTTTTGTTGTGTGACTTCAATAAAAAATATTTTGTTTCTATAAATTGAAAGCTTTGCCAGTCCCATAATCTAGCCAATACCATTAACAAAATTACGTCATGGGCTTTTTTGTCTACATACCTTGTAGTTATTTGACGAAAGTCTATGATCTTAGATTTCTTTGGTAACGCAGACTCATTACATATCAAATACTCAATAAAATTATTATCACGATGAATAATTAATTCAGCAAATATGTAACAACACGTACGTCAATCAGCTCACAGGCGCCCAATGCAAACGCCGCACACCGTCATAATTCTTATAAATTATCATCATCGTCATCACATTCTAACCTTAACGTCATCATTATCATTTTGGACGTTATTTATCATCATTACCGTCGCAACTTCGTCATTACCCGCGTCCGGATGTACGGGGGAGGTGAGTGGCAATAAAGTTATGGAAATCACGCATTTGAGTGTGTAAAATGTTAAAGAACGGTGGTGTTACAAGAAATACGAATAATAAAAAATCTAGTTTAAACATCCAAGTCTTGCTTTGATGTGTTCTGACGTTTATATAGAAATGCTTTCTATGAAAACATGATAATTTGTACGGTAATACCTTTCTGAGGCCACCTATTTTGTTTATTGGTAATTTTCCACGCGGAAAACATAATTTCATCGCAAATGAAGTAACGACGTGATAGCACAGTTAGTAGTGACACTGCTATCTGCTAACTCGGCTTAACACTCGACCGACAGCACTGCCTCGCCATTTTACTCGTTACATGTAATCAAGGCATATGATCCGTTGCTTTACAAATAAGCTATGATTTCGCTTGTGTAATATCTTTCTTTTTAATTTACATGATATCGTAACGATAACAAAAAGTAATTTATAAATGTGAAAGCTATATAGCCCCATTAGCTTATAATTATATGCCTATATTTAGTAGTTTTTTAACTAGCTACTCAATCCTGCCTAGCCGTTCCTAAATTGTTCTCACATACCCACAACATTGAACTAACCAACAATATAAAAGATCTTTTCAAAAAGATCAACCACGGAGTTCCTTGTTTAGTAATGGTTTACATGAATACAAAAAAATATTCTGATTCTGAATGAAAATATTTTAACTTTTGTGCCTACTGTGGCAGCAACATTTCCCTCGCCTTGTATCCGGTGGACGCAAAAATACATAAACAAATGATTGACGTGGCGACTGTTTACCGCTACGCTACCGAAATGCTAACTGGGTGAACGTGTACTCATCTGATAGAAAGAAAAACTCTCAAATTGATAGAACATTTTCGTCTATTTACAATAGAATTACAATGCAATTTCTTCTGAAAATTCTTTTTAATACCATTGTAGATTGATTAAAACTGATATAAAGGAGGATAGAGTAGCGGGTCAATAAAAAATACTAAAATATATTTTTATTATCCTACAAATATTTAAGAAGTTATTCACCGTATCTCTTAAATAAATTTACTTTCCTAAGGCTGTAAAATTTTGTTGGATTCGTTAGCAATGAATAAAAAGCGGAAAATAAAAAATGCGTTAGAAAATAATTATAATTAAGTTGGTACCTAGTTATTTAGAGAGCTCATCAGTCCCGTCACAATAGCTACACATATATTAGAGAGAGAAAGAGAGAGAGAGAGAGGGGGAGATATAAAGAGATAGAGATGGGAGGGAGATAAAGAGAGAGAGAGAGAGAGAGATAATTTGTCTTCTTATTTTGCCAACTATGCGACATTTCAAATTAAATTTATTGTAGGTACATTTTAGTTATCGCTTGTGGGTCAATGAAATAAAACATGTAGCCATTCTAGTCTACTTTACCAACCGCACCATATGCATCAACTCCGGCGCACCACAAGCGAAATGGTATAACTAAGAAAACGCAAGATCCACGGCGCGACTGAATCGCCTATTTCTATCCGTGACCCAATCCCTCGCACTTCGCCCACGTTGCGTTTGTTTGCATTTTTTTTCATGATCTTGTTGGTTTTGGACGTTGAAATGTCGAAATAACCTAGTTTGGCTAAGCGCAACACGGTTTAATACACCGGTTCCGTATTTAATTGTTTTTTAGCTCAGTATGATGTACAAAAAAATATTACACTATTGAGGTAAGACAAAATCAGGTTTTACTAAAATATGTTTTTATCAAATATTGAAATGAAACTAATGTTTTCGTATTTTATCGCGTTTTTTTATGTTTTTACGGACCCGACGTTTCGGCTGCTTTACAGCAACCATGGTCACGGGAATACTGACTGGGATTTATATTAGTTTGGTGGTTAAAAAATACTTTAAGTACAAAGAACTATAATTGCAGTTTTATAGGAGATTTTAAATATTATCATAAGCGTTTTATAGTTTATCTAATTAACTACGATACCCTAAATATAGAGTACCCTTGTGATACTCATGTATCGCGGTTTAAGTGTTTTATTTTAGGCGTTGACGATATTGTTATGTCTAGAGGCAGGCGCCACATGATGCAAAGGTGCGAAAATCGCACTTATCACACTTGGGCGCCGCGGTGACGCGACGATACTTCATCACAAGAATTATAAATTAATAACAGTTTAAAATATATAGTTTTAATAAAAGTTTTTCATTATACATAGCCGTCTCAAGTAATCAGCTATAAATATTTTATCGCTCGTGTTCTCAAAGCAGCGTGTTGGAATTAAAAAAGGTATTAAGGCAGTGGGGAGACCTTACGGGTAAAATTAGTTAGGCATACTCTTACTCAAAAGTCATGCAGGTAACTAAAGACAAATATAGCGTAACTGCGATGTAACTAAACTAAACTGTCGTTATTTTTGTGTGACCATCTACAAGATGACTCATACAGGGTATAAGAAACCTTGAACCTGTGCTTCTGTAGCGCATTGTAAATAAATACATAACGTCAGAATTAGGATGTCAATTCTTTTGGATGCCATTTTATTGGGAATTACTTTTTTTAATCAACATTTATAAATTACGACTTCACATAGTGTTTACAAATACGCTAAAGAAGGGCTTTGTATCATCCTGTGTACAACAAATGGATTTTGAAATTGATTGAGATTTAAATCTCCTATTACATGTAACAATGTTTGCAAATTCACCCCGTTTAATATTCAAGACACACACACGAAAGGTTTTCTACAATAGTAACAATACGTTCAATAAAAGCTGTAATTACCAAAAACAGATTACGTAAATATTTATCTCGCGAGCCGCCAAGTAGGCCATTCCGTTTTGTACCCTGAAAACATACAGAAAAGCGATCATAATTAATTAGCATTTCAACAGTACCCAAAATACTTGCTTAGATTACTTGCTTGCTGTATACAGTGGTGTTAAGTGTTTTAAGTGAGGACCATATACATATTGTTATGCCTGGGTCCAGGCGCCGCCTTTTGCTGACGTGCGGAAACTTACTAACGGACTTACTATTTGTACTGGACTGTTCACACCATCAATATTTTTTACAATCAATATGTCCTATGTGAGAGTAATTCTAATTTAATGTAACGTCGCATTTATATAATTACTAGCCGCGCCCTGCGGTGTTGCCCGCGCAAAAAATCATGTCGGTCCTTTGCGCTATGAAAAATTGAAACAAATCTATCCCACGGGAACCATACATTTTACTGGCATGAAAAGTAGCCTATGTGCTATTCCAGACTATAATCTATCTCTGTGCCAAATTTCATCCAGATCCGTTCAGCCGTTCTGGCGTGAATGGGTAACAAACATCCATCCATCCATTCAAACTTTCACATTTATAATATTAGTATAGATAAGCTTTATAATATATAGTCTACCTATTTAGACACATTGTGTGGCAATTTGAACAGCGCCTCTAGCGGACAGTATTTAAAACTTTCAATTATCCATACAATGTGTCTTAATACGTAAACTATGAAGTATACGGTTAGCTTAAGAATAATCTCGTACTTGACGTTCTGTTCTTTGAATGAGTGGCTAAATGTGTACCAAATTTGCTTAGTTTATCAATGGTATAGTTTATCAGTGGGCAATGGTATAAGTTCCATTATTATAGGGTGCAAACCTATCCCTATGTTGCGATTTCTCAGAAAAAGTCTTGCTTGTCTTGAGGATCAATCCCAGGATACAACTACACTAACTGGCCGTTTGTACAACAATTAAAAATTGGGACAGTTTTGTCTCTTTCTATATACAACTTGCTAGACAAGGACACAAATAGCCTCAATGGTAAATACACAGTCTTGTTAATATTACATTCTATACTCTGTACTCATGTTGCTTCAACGCTCGGACGACCGCGATGACAGAAATCATTTCGCGCGCTTTGATCTTGCCAATGGTGATTTATCTACTGTTATGTTTATAAACTGGTTTATGATGAGTATTAATTGTGGTTTTGGATACTTTTGGTTTTTTTTAATACCTCGTTGATATTCAGATACATAGGGGCTACGTTATATCGGTTCCGTGTGTGAGTTGCGTACCGCGGTTTGAGGTAAACAACTCAGTAGTGGGCGTACAAAATAATAATGTTTTGAGCTCACATACTATAAAACATGTTGACCGCTGAATACTTAAACGTTACAAAATTTTGAGATCTACTTAATTTTAACGTGTTTTACAAAAAAAACAACGATAATAATGTAAGATTTCAAATTTAAGTAGCCTTTTATTTGAGTGTTCGGCTATATACCCATTACGTATTTTACGCTAAATTTATCTCACAACATTTTATTTGATTAAATGATAAATCTAAATACCATTGACCAGCGAAATCCGGATACACAAAATGATTTAGCATCTTCTCAACAATTGAAACAAATATAAGTCAAATCACGCTATGGTTCGAGCCGACTAAGTCTGCGGGTGACTGAGGGCGCTGTTAACACAATACACAGGATTATAGCACTTATTACCTTCGCTGAAATTAGTTCCATTTCTCGCCACGCGCAGACTTAGCTGGTGCGCACTGTAGCTGTATTTCATCGGACAACACCGTTCCGTTCCACGCATCCCGCGATACACAATAATAAACATTTGACGTTAAAACTCGTAACGTTTATTCGACAGGCATTCTAAACGAAATTTATCGTCAGTTAACAGAACTTATGGGGTATAAAAACTGAATACACCTTCGTAACACCTGGCTGAAGACATAAACTGTGATAAAATTATTTTTATTGGATGATACTTGTTAACAACGGTATGCTTGTGTAAATAAACTTGCGATTTGTAAGAATTTTGGTGTTTAAGACGCACTATAGTAAATATTTATACAGAATACGTTCTTAATTATTTTTGTAATTCATCAATTTAGAATGGCATAGCAAAGTGTGTCAATAAAAAAACCTTCGTAATAGATTTGTTAGAGGCGGAAATTATCTATTAATTTTTTCAGAGGCTTACGATGTAATGCGACTATTTTTTTCACGTAAATAATTACATTAGATGGGTACTTATATAGGATCAAAAACATTACATAACTATGTTAAAATAGGATCCAATCCCCTAATCCAATGCCCTATCGCAATACCATTCTTTTGAACAAAATAGGGAAGAAAGTCTATGGTTACTCTTTTCAAAATCATGTAAAAAATTATAAATATCGCCAGACGAATATATAATATTGCTTTTTATGGTATCACTGTTGGGCACGGGCCTCCACTCAATGCGAGCGGTATTCAGGCCATAGACCACCACGCTAGCCTGTGGGAGTTGGAAATTCATCCTTCGAGAGCTGGTTAGGTTATTTCACGATCAATGGTTTTTTGAGACATTGCACCAGGTTTCTTTCAATGCAATGAAATAAAAAGGGAGGAAGGATATCAAATAATTATTATCGATCTATAATTATGGTTGTACCTTTGGAATATATAGTAGGTATAAACTAATAATAGCTACCGCTATCTACCCGACTGCATTATCCAAACAAATCAATCCCATCTTAAAGCGAATCACAAACAAATTAAAGTGGCGATCCCCACACCCCACAGTACGGTACGAACCGAACAAAGAAACAACGGGCCCCATTTCGGTTTTTATTTAGATCACCAAGCCGGTAATTTTAGCGGTGGAATGTGGGGAACCGTCTTACCGTACCACGATTTATGTGCACCTGACTGACTGGCGGGTGCTTGATGGATTCCTTGTTGGAGATGCGATAGTGTTTCCGTGTATCTAATAATAGTGCCTGTTGGATAAATTGTATAGGTTCAATCACTATTTTTTTTTCGAGAATAAATGTCCTCCGAGGATCACTTATAAGTTTAATTAAAAAGAATAAGTTAGAAAGATAATTAAAACTAACTATAAAAAAGTTGCTCTATAATGTTGAATTATTTTAATGATAAAGCAACTGTTGAAAAACCGATTAAATATATCATCAATATAAATGTCAAAGTGTAGCTAGCGTGTCTTGATATAATAATATAGGTAAGTATGTTGCTTTATTCGCGTTTCAATCCGGTTACAGGGAATTTGGAAACACAACCTAATTACGAAGCCCCATAGAACATAATTCATTTGAGTTCGATATTTAGGAAGGTAGACTAAAGTTGTCAAATAAAATCCCAAAATCACCGTTTCATAAGTGATGCACACTGCGGACGCACTGAAGAAATCAAGTAACATCTGCAAAGCTGGAATAGTCGATTGATTCAAATTAAAGTCCCAGCATTATGAGATCTTTAATACTGCAATACTTATATCGTGATACAGAGACGTATTTAATTGATCTTATTTTAGAGATTTTATCTTTATTGTATGTTTATACGTGCCCGACGTTTCGACTGCTTTACAGCAACCATGGTCACGGGAGGACTGAGGTGTTTGACGTCTTAAGTGTCATAGTTTGTGAAATAAGTTTAATTTCAATGTGTAGTATATTCGCGTAAATATAAGAAATCAATATGAGACGTATTTATGTTTACAGAAACGCAAATATGCCAAATTAACAGATTATTCTATAAGTTACCGAATAAATTCGGTTAGAATTTTTCATATGGCATATCCATATTTTATATGTGATACCTTTTGTTAATAACTGGTCGATAAGACTACGAAGTTGTACTCACCCATATGTTTTAACTAGTCAACTTATATGTTTATATAGTATATTTTACAATGCCATTTCAATTTCATCAACGAATCCGTTGACCCAAGAAATGCCGTAAGGTTTTAAATTATTATTAACCAATTCTTTAGGGATTTACTGAGTTCTTTGTTCAATTGTAAGCAAAAGATGATAACGTGACCTATTCTATTACACCAATATAGGATAAAACAACTGGATTTCTAGCTCGATACTGGTTAAAAATAAACTTGTCTGCGCCAATACCTGGCGCTGGCTGACGGACGGAGATCTCGTTAAGATGTCGCGGCGCGGTGGCTGCGACGGCCACGGATTGAACCCGCTATTGCGCAGCTCATTTTCGAGATTGCTTTCAGAACGATTTTATTTTGGATTTTTGTGGCAATTTGTTCTTTATTATTTTCTTAAACTTCAAGACCATCCGTCATTTCTTTAAAACTGTTTTATTTAATTTGATAAGTCGTTTCCTGAAATACTATCATAATTGCAATGATTTTAAGTTTGAACACAAATTTTATCGGTCATTTAAATAAAATTCTTAGGTGCCCAATTATTAGGATCACTGAGCTATCACCTATTTAGAAAAGTACTCAAAGTTTTAATTACTGTGAGAAAATCACTACACTTCTTCGGGATTATTGGGTTGTGGGGCAAAATTTATAAGAGAGGCGGTATCTGGCACCATTTTGACATAATATTATTATTCTGGAATATTATGTATTTAATAATAAATTGCAATGGCCAAAAACGAAGAAAAAGATTTATCGACATTTCTACGGAATATGAAAAAAGTAAGTCAATCTTTGATGCTGCCTCTAATTTCATATAAAAATACCGATCATAAAATGTTTTAACACAACACTTCCATTATTCGATCATTTCCGCCTTTCATACCGAACCGAGAATCATCACGATCGAAAATAGACCGACGTAACACGTTTAAAACGAGACGCTCTAATGAATTGTGAAGAAAAATCTGTGGGCCAGCACCTGGTGACGAGAATAACATTAATTTAACTGTAACAATTTCTCTTACGGCTTATGCATTGCTTATCCGAAATGAAACCTTGTAGTAAAGTTAAGAATACACCTCGCAATGTATGGTTAATTTAATAATAATGTCGTCATAGTGAAAGTATCCAATTATGAGTTGTTACTCGGTGTGACAGTGCGCGAAATTGTGTGAAAGACAATTAATACAGTCGAGACACGTTTTAAATTATATGACGCACGAGTGGGATAAGTGTTATTTAACATGGCATATTACAACGGTGTATTATTCAATATTTCTTATAGTAGTCACAAATTGTGTTGTCGTTAGGTGGTGCTCCTATTAGGAACGCGATAGAATATTTAGATGAGTTAATTGTGGATGAAAACTTTAGATACCTACATGAAAATAAATTATTTAGGTTAATTTATTGTCTATTGATTTTAGTCATTCTCGTCTCACCGTGTATTTATTTGCCAAACACTTAATAATTATAATATTGTAATTAACCATTTCTGTGAATGCAGTGAATGTACTCGTTAGTTGGTTAGAAGCGCTATTTGGGAGTTATAACAAGCTTTAAATAAAACAATAAATAAATGTCGCCAAACGAACATACTAACTATACGGTCCCACATATAGCAACGCTTGTATTATGGGCACCGTACAAAGGACTGTCAGCGAACCCAGTATATATTACTTATATAGATATTAAACATCCATGATTTGGATATAAAAAATTCGTGCTCATTACACAAAGATTGTCCCTACCAGGATTCAAATCTGGGCACAATGCAGGGTAAATTGCGGGAAAATGATTTCAAAACACGAAAAAATTATGATATTTTAACTAAAACGCTTTTTATGAATGCCCTAAGCGAGTTACCGCCCGTTCATAACGCCTACACAGCGTTCGCCGATCCCTAATCTTTTGGCAATGTTTCAAATGATATCGCACCTAGGTATTTATACTTCACGAATCGCCAACGATATTTGGTAAGTTAAATTTTTGAATTGGCATAAATCCGTTAATGTCCATGCTAAAAAAAGATACTGGGGGAAATCTTTTTTTAAACGTGGAACGAAATAGATTTTTAAAATACATTTTAAAGCAAATTATAAACAATTGAATAAGGGCATGCACTTTGCATATTGAATTACATGGTCTAGCATATTATTTTTGGAAATAACTGCGTTTTTTAGTTCTCTTGCTCTTTTCACGGTTAAAAAACTTCATATTATGTACCGACTTCAACACAATTCCTATTACAATTGAAATCTGATACGTTTCAGTCGTCCAAACATGACTGTATGTTCCAAAATGACTCTAAACTACTAAAACATCATACTATTTAATAATAATGGGATGGTCGTGTCGTACTCGTGCCGTCGGTACTAAGCAACTTATTTACATTGTTAGGAATTTTCATAGATTATTGTAAGTTTTTTTTTTTATTGTTTATGATTAACATTTCACTCGAATGGTTTATTGGGTGGAGGAATTAGGGTGATTTAAGTATAGATGAATGTGCACTCTTATTTTATGCCGTTGTTTATGGTCTCTGAGTCATATATTATCCATTAATTCTATTACTAAATCATTATATAGTTAGTGGTTATTTTTTTCTTTGGCGAAAGATACTCAGCATTATTGACTATAGGTGAGAAAGCATGGTTTTGAATCTTCTAGTACCTGCCTAGTTTTTTTTTGTTACCTAGTGTTTCTTTTAGTATACTATTAATTTCGATTAATTTATAAATAATGTACGGTATTAAAAGTAACTTTTTATAGAATATAATTATTTTATAGACTTACAAAGGCTGCATGAAAACTGTGACGAGGTCATGTCTATACATTCACAGTTACTTGTATAAATATAAAGTTTCACATTCTACTTTTATTTAATTAAACATTAAATAAGAAACATGTTCGATTTAAAGTTAAGTAAATTTAATATTACGCATAAGAACATAGGTAATCATTATTCAAGTCATCACCATATTTTTTATGTATCCAATTATTTAAGACATATAAGGTACATACAACTTTAACTCAATAGAAATATGGCCTTAAATTACTCACCTCATACATGATTATATTACTAACAGGAATGACCTAAGTTATTCTAAGGTATCCCACGAATGATTTTAACTGCACTCGGAAATGTTCGGTTTCGCCGAAGTTTACCGAAGCAAGCTACGATGATTCTCCACCCGATCTTCGTATATTGTAATAGTGCATGAATAACAACGCCTATTACTTCGTTTATGAGTGAAATAATCTGGCCCACGTGCGCTGGCATATTGATTCCAAATTATAAGCAAATAGTTGGAGCTTGGCAATCCGCCAGTGGACGTGCCAAAGTGAAGGGTGGCCACGAACCGGAGAGAAGTTGGATCAGTCAGGATTATGTTTGGCGAACTATTGCAATTATAGCTTGTCCTATTTGTGCTATGTTGGTTGTACTATTATTATTTGGTTTTAAAAACGATTAGTTCTTAGTCGTAGTAACAGAATAAATAAAGGTATCGCAACGGGTTTCCGAAATATAATTTTATTCTACGTTTGAAACTAGTTTTGAGAATGGCCCAAAGATACTGTTAATAGCAATAAGCTCTTATATTGATAACCTAAAATATGAACAGGTAAAATGTTGTCTGGAAAAGATTGAGATCCAACGTACACTGCTCCATTTTCCTTCTTTATTATATCTGTTGTATTACTGAAGTGAATTAAAGAGGTATCTATCTATCAATCTATCTATTTATGATATCATGTTAGTTAACATAGCTCATAGCAGAATGTTTTGTGGCCAATATTTCGTAAAAGGAAACGTTGAGTACAGGATGTCGGTTCAACAGAATTTATTTATTTGAACTAAACTACAGACTTTCATGTTCACCCTAGCCGAATCGCAAACCGCTACTGTGCCACCGCAGGCTGTAATTCACAGGTAATGTTGTTGTGATTGTTGCATAACACCATCCGCGCATTACAACAGATCAAATTATATTACTTGTTCGTTACGATTAATAGCTCTGTTATACGAGCGTGAGTGTTATAACAATTGCACCGTTGTTGCATATCATTAACTGTCCTTTGTTACATAAAACGATCCTATAATATGCTTTGATTTAGTTAGTTTATATGTCCTTGTTTAATCGCGATCGCGGGTTTTTAATAGTAGAAAACCCCTTTGTAACTGCGTAGTAAGAATACAATACGGCTCATTTCTATTTTCCCTAAATCTGGTTCGTTATGCCTATTAACGAATATTTTGAGATAAAGCGATATTAATTTGTGAAATAAATAGAACTTTTGTATTCACGAATGAGGATATTTTAATAATGCTATCCAGCAGACTGTCTTCGGTTCCGTTGCGGTTCAGATGGGAAACTTTTTAGATTAGACGTTCTTGTTTTCGTCTAATTTGAGAAATGTATCTCAGACTATACTCATGTTCATAATTTCAATAAAATGTTTGTATGGAAATCATACATTTATACTGTTGAAGCTTAGGTATATAGTTTTGCACTGGGTGTGGCTATAAAATCGTGTATTTCAAGATTAAAAGTAGCATATTTGTTAATCTAGACTTTAATCTATGACTATACCAAATTTCATTTAAATCCGGTCAGCCGTATTTTGTGTGATTCTCAGCGACAGTTCAAACTACCATTCAAACACTTTCAACTCTATTATATTACTTGGATATTTGTGATTAATTACTAATTGTTACAGAGTTAATAAAACTCACAATTGTCCCACAAAAAAATATTAAATTAGAAATTTTAATGTTTCCCAGATTTTCCAAGTTGTTACGCGACATTACGGGCCTTATTGGAAAATTTCATGCTGTTTCCTGTCTTATTGAGAAAAAAAAAACATCAAAATGAACTGGAATCAGGTTTCATTATATTGTTTTTGTTTCGATTCTTTTGTTATGAAACTAATAAATAGATAGGTATATAATGAAGCACAATTTGAGCCGGATAATATATATAACAAAATAATTGTAGTCTGATTTTTCGTTTTTGAGCCTGGTCTTATTAAATGTATTTAATCATTCAGACCCCCACCCCCTTGCCCCGTCACATTGATGTACTGCCCATGCCCAACAGTGGGAAATTAAAAGGGCTGGTATTATTATAATTATTTAAATTCATTTGGACATTGAAAAATAAATACTTCAGTATCGTTCGAGCAGTCAATTTATTATAAGTCAAGAGTAACTTTAAATCTGTAGCTACGTATACGTCGTAAGTAAATATAGCAACAGTATGATTCCAAATTACAAAAATACTGTAAACTGTTTCAAGAGGTAGGTACATCCCCTTGTAAGATTTTACAATTTGGTGCCAAGTCTAGAAATATAGTATGCACTGGCTTTTATTAGTTTAGCGGTGGGCTATAATGGGCAATACCCGGGGTAGGTAGGTACCCGTGTTTACACCCATAGCGAAGGTAACGAGCGATACTACACGCTGCATCGATTCCGTTTACGAGGTGCAATAAGTGATACAAACAAACTGGTACCGGATCGGACAGTGCTCAGTACTGAGGTGTTTTACAGCCGATATGTTATGACTAGGGATAATTCTGGATGGAAATTCTAGGTGTATACGTATACAGTGTGAGTCAGACAGGATATACCAGATACCATTTGAACTTGCGCTTATTTAGTGCATTAGGTATCACTGTGTGAAGCCACAATTTTTTTAATTTGTAATATCAAAAAAAATATAACTGCATTATTTTATTAAAATTTTGAAATATGCACATAAAGAGCGCAGGTTCAAATGGTACTATAACAACTCAGTTGATTTAGGCTATACCACTGTTTATCAAAATAACTAATAGATAATAGTAGCAACAGACTCCGGGTGGTCCGATTTTACAGCCAATTAAAGGATCCATACAGCAGGAGTGCGCAGGCGCAACACAGCGCGCCTTTGATTCGATATCGGATGTTACGATCGAAGCAGTTTACACTTTAGCACAAACGGTAACGTTGTGTGAGGACATCTGGCTGTTTCATAAACATCATTGTGGCTTGTCACGCAAATAATGACGAAGATGTTTGTAAATGATGATCATCACTCGCGGTGATGATAAATATTCGTCGTTGACAAACCTTCACGACATTCAAAAGCCGTGTGAACTTCACCAAACCGCACCAATATGCTCATCAATAAAATACCATCACAATATTAATCAATAATATACTGTATTAATAAAAATAAATCGATGAGCTTGCTCTGCCATCATGCCATGGTCAGCAGAGATAGTAACAAAAAATACACAAATTTCATTGTGACATTTATATGAGCGATCAGTATCTTACAGTAGTGTACTAAGATCCAAAAATCCCGCACTGGAGGGGAATGTGCCCGGTATATTGACTATAGACTTGTCACCCATTACATTAGGACAATAAAATAATATCAGCGAAATGTGGGTGCACTGCAGTACACCTCTGCCCACCTCTACTGGAATAACACGCGTGTCTTTATATATGCCGCAACAGTAAATACCAATGAGGCGGTCAGAAAAGTCCAAGACAGTTGAACAAATGCTTAATAACCAATATTAACCATGGTCTGTTGCTTTAGGTGGCGAAAGGAGATTCGGATACGAAAGAGTTGAGCTCGTTGGCGCTCATGTGCAGCTACTTTAAGATACCATATGACTCTGGAATTGTTTATTGCCATACACTGCGCTCCAGTAGCCGAATTACTGATCTTTTTACTGGACTGAGCTGGCTATGTAGCACGAATCTCGAATCTCAAACGTTCACTACCGCCGTGACAGAGCGAAGTGGTAATGGTGCGATGATTTGGATACCTTTTTGGGTAAAACGAGGCCACGACATACCCAACACAGGACAAGGAACACGTGGAGTCATAAAGTGTAGGCATTTGCCCAGGAGTGGGCCATAAAATAGGCTACAAAAAAGGGATGATTCCGGCTTTTGTTGTTCTTCAAACTACTAGCATGTAATTCAATCCGACATTATTATTGGTATAATAAACTCCTTCCATCGTCGGTTTCAACATATACGTACATTGTTGGAGATTTCAGTTGACATGTAAATACGACAGACGGATATTCAGACAGTGATTCAGTGTTGACCATTCAGTTTTCAGTTGCGTAACACGTAAGACACAACAATGTTATATGTGTTAATATCTAGCGCTCGTGCGTTTCATAGAACTACGAGTATAATACATTGCGGAAGGCTGGCAACTATGTTTATATACCAGGATGTTGAGGATAGCGGTATGCGAGATGTAGACAAGAAAATATAATGGTGACATTTAAAACAAATCGTATTTGGTCTGGATTATGAAGTACTCTATGTTTTTACAATCTTTTTTTTTATTACATTATAGGTAAGTATTTGATGTCGATCTCACCTGATGGTAAGTGATGATGAGATTTACGATGGAGCATACTTGCCTAGTAGGTACCTGTTCACTCTCGAATTGACATATTGTGTGAGTGTGAACAGGTAGGAAGGCGGCAGTAGATCGAGACAGTAGTAGCAGGAGGAGTAGCAGGACAGTAGGCGGCAGTAGATTTGTGGTGGTGTCTTTAGAGTGACGAAGAGTCATGCAAAGTCAAGTAGGTACCTACCCACAGTACCCGGCTGACAATATGACATAGGTATATGGGCCTTTTCAAATTAGTGCGATGACTTTTGTACATTTGACTCTTGCAACATAAAACTAATACTGATCTGTAATGTTTACGGCCGGGTTCTATCGTACCTATTTCATTACGTAACTAAAATTATAATAAATTATGTAACTTATCTATGGCTATGGCGTAATCCCTCTCGCATTGAGGGGAGGCCCGTGCCCAGCAGTGGGACATTCAAAAAGGGCTGGAATTATTATTATTATTACATGTAACTTAAGTGACGTCTTTGTGATTGGACATGTTAGGTTTCTTTTTAAATTGCTACAGCACATTTATAAATTATATTTCTACATGTGTAGCATAACGACATTCTAGCGAAAACTCAGAACAACGATGATATTCTCCCGAGTCTATGCAGTTCCTGAACGCCTCTACGTGATTTACTGGTTTCCGGCAGCGCTTGCGCACACGACCTTGAGCTGCATACCAGCTCAGCTTAAGTGATGAGTTAGAATTTATATGCTATGAGTAGGTATGATGTGCTATAAGTTAGTTGAATCTACTAGTTTGTACTGAAGCTGCAAGTCGTAAGATTTTTTTTTTATAACATTATAGGCAAGTATTTGATCTCGATCTCACCTGATGGTAAGTGACGATGAGATCTACGATGGAGCATACTTGCCTAGGTAGGAAGGCGGCAGTAGATCGAGACGCTACATTCACTAGGTACATGCAGCGCAGCTGATCTGACCCGCCATCCATGAATGGCAACACCGAACATCATGCCGGAACACGGCTAGGCCGCTTGGCGACATGGCTTTGTTCAGTGGGTGGTGACTAACCAAGGCCGAAGCCTACCACCAGTAAAAGTTAAATAGTTAACATAGTTTTTTTTTAATGACAGTAGTTTATGTATGAAGGACTCAAGCTAATAATAGCATGTTGGTCTAATAGTATTCTTATTACTTTGCATAATACTCACTAATAATATAGCTCTCAATTTAATTTACGGGTTCCGTCAGAAATCTAACGTGTAACAAAAATAGTGTTATATTGTAAAGTATTAGCAATGTGAATATTGTAAAGTATTAGCAAGTGAGAAGGTCATACCGATCATTTTATGTATTTAGAAAATAAATGTGTAAATCCCCTGATTTACACATTTATTTTCATTTATTTTCCATTACATTTATTTTCCCAAATAATGTTGGACAAGACACCCCTTTTCCAAAATGAAAGCCAAATTAATTTAAAAATCCTACCTCTACACTTTGGGAATCCCTGGTGTAAATGGTTTTTAATCTATTTAGGTTATTTGAAAGAAACAATTTGAACAACATTTAATATGTGGCGTTTTCTTTACAACCTACCAATGGACCTCTTAAAATATTTAACGTATTTTACAAATATTTTCACAAAGCACTCTATATACCTTCTAAAACGCATTGTCTCGTGTGAATCACGCGTAAATTCGCTGAGTTATTCCTTTGTGTGTCCCTTTGTGATCATTCCCGATGGCAGGTACATAAGTGACAGCGTCTGAGCTCTGAATCACGGTGTATTTCGGTCCAGTTGCCCGGCTTAGGTGAGAAACGTACCTACGCTGTTTTGCCTTTGTTTGGGTGGATCTTTTGTCAGTGATTAATTGCGGTTTTAATTAAAGAATTGCTGTAAGACCTATGTTTTTAAATGTTATGTATTGAAATAGCAAATTTTCTTAGGTTCCCAATTAAGGTAGAATGCAGCTAAAGACAACTCTACAACGTAAATTATTATTAAGAACCCATGTGTGCATCATAGCGCGAGCGAATTGAAAAAGGGACAGTTTGAATTACTTCCGCATCTAATAAACAGAATGAGAGAGAGTAGATCTGCACGCTACGATCCGACCGAATATCAAATTTAAGCTCACTAATCTATAGATCAATAAACATCACCAAAACAGCACAGGTGGAATTGTAACCAGATGTTCAACAAGATATATAAATATGATAGAGTTTAGTAGCTTGGACCATGTATTAAAATAAATTGAATCAAGGAACCTTATTTTAATCTGTGTACCAAACATCATTTCAAGAAAACGTATTACACATTCCTGTAACTATTTATTTTAACCCATATTTCATATAGGTGATGCGTGTTACATTATACTTCAAAGAAATAATACGTTATGTGCGAATGAAAAGAAATCGTCTAATACTTTATGCTTGTACAAACAAACTTTCTTCGAAGTTCCTATTTTTCTATATACAATGTACTGACATCGTCTGCTAAAAGAAGTGAGCTCATTACAAAAGCTTTTTACAATACACTTCGTGTTATTACAGAAACATGATTTAACTCTAATAGCAAATGTTCACCTGTCAGTCTGTGCGCTTGACATCCTCCGTACAAAGAGACTGCTCAACCTTATATTATATAATCATTTTCTATTCATCAACGTTTTTGTTCTCACTTTGCATTGAACTGATCTCGCTATGGAAGCAGTGTATGTTCGACATTACGTGTTATTGTATTCAAATGGTGAATATTCTCGGGGCATCTATCCGTCATTAATAATGGGTGGCACGGAAGATTGTTTTTCCGGCACACCGCTGCGGTTGCTGCGTGCCTGGTGACCGAATTACTAATGAATGTAGAATTATATAGGTAAATACTATTTATACAAGATAATAAAAGGTAATAAGTTAGTAGATCAAATACATAAACCATTTTCCTTGTAGAATAGCGGAACAATTAATTATTTATTTAGTATTACAAATTAGTTATTTCGATACATAAAAGTGCTAAATATACTTAAATAGGCATAAACTATATTAAATTATATTGCATATATATAAATTCTCAACTCACCTATTTGCGTGCCTAAATATTTTTAGAAAATCATTAGTCAAGGAAATGATAGATTTTTATCACAATTTTCTGAGCAGTTCACCCTACAGAAGTAGATATTCGAGATCTAACTTAAAATGGGGATGTAAACGCAGGATCCACGGGAAAATCTCAAATACCCCACAGAACCAGGGACAGAGTGGGGGGGCAATGGGTGCAATGGCCCTCACGGACTCATGACTGAAGTACTTTATTGCAAATATTTTTATTCCAAAAGGTAATGTGTAAATCACACAACAATTAGCCTCCCCAAATAGCCCCCCACTGTATTTGTTTGTTTATAAAAATGAAACAAAACACATAATTTTACACGTAGGTATACCAACTATACAGAATATTTGGCGCACCTCGGCAAGATCAAAGGCGACGAGTTAGGCGTGGCCAATCGCATCCCGGCCGTTCCCGGCTCTATCCGGCTGTTACACATATTATTTTTAGTGCACAGGTAACAAGAATGCCCCTTTGAAATGCAACACTTCCGCTCGTAACGTCGATCGCTGAGCGCCCCAAAGATTATGCTATATGTGTAGACAAGCCGAAGGTTGCTGACTACGTTCATGTCTATTCTAAGAAGTTCAGATATTTGGAATGTGTTGATATCTAAAACAGTTATATGGTGCTGATAAAAATATGTCATATTGCATTGCTTTAACGTGGCAAATGTATTCTTGATCAATGGATAGAGTCGCCAAGATAGGTTATTATAAACATAAGCTTGGCATTTTACCATGAAAATAGGAAATAGTACAGGAACGTAAATGTTTTTAAAAGGTAAATAGACCCTAAAGACCTTCATAATAAATAGCTCTACGTCGTGAACGTAAAAAAATAAAATATACGCGATAGAATCTGTACAATAAGTTTGATTTCAAACAGCTCTAGGTAAGAAGAAATATACTCAAGATAATTTTTATATGTATTATACTCAAAATTCAAAGCTCTATCACGTCTGCAACTCCTTAATCACTAATTTACCTTCCAAAAATACATCGTTGCCTCTCACTAACCATCGATATTTTATACATTTTACACTGATGGCTATTGCTGGTACAGCCCGACCGTTCACACGTGTCTCCTCACATCATGACCACGACATTTAGAACTCTACCGTCATTACTAAGGTAAGTTATAGGACCCGTCTTGCAAACGTAAAGTATCAAATTAGCGATGATTGAGCTTCCCGCTTTATGATTGGATGTTAATGTTTAATAGCGTGATTTCTGGCTACCGGTATTGGTGTAAATCATCCTGTGACGTGTTTAGAATGTCGTTAAATTGCTTCTGGCAACGCGGTTGACGATAGAGATGTCTGTGTTGTGCGAGTTGATGATTGACGAAACATTTGCTGCGTCATCACTTCATCAGCTTTCCAGTTCACTGTTACGTGCCTCGTCCACAGCTCACGCAGTTATACAATTTCCAATTTTACACATTTTAGTGATGCCTGGAATGGATTGGTAACTAAGACTTGCGTATAGAGCTAGGTAGAGTAATTTAGTGCTATATTGGGCACCTATTTTTTGTGATGTTTTCTAGTAAAGTGCGATTTGTATATTACTATTAGTCCACTTAGCCCTTAAACCAAGCTAACGCTTGTGCCAGAAGTTGTCTCACGCTCAAAAGTTTAGTGGCCAGGACGAGGAAAATTCTTTTTAAAAGGAGCAAACATGGAGTTTCTTGCCCGTTCTGCTCCATAGGAACGGCATTCCGAATGGGTGGTAAAGTTGTAGCTTAACATTTTGTAACAATTTTGACGATTCATAAGTATTAATAGTTTACATGAATAAGAAATATCTTGATTCTGGGATCGCATCCCGAACAACTTGGATACAACCACCACTTCTCTAAAATGCTATTAATGTTTTCTGTTCACAAATAAATTAAAATTCAATAGGTACATACTACGCGTGCTTAAAGGAATTGGTATATTTTAAGCCAGTAATACTAAAATGAGCTATATTCAAAAAATCTTGCTTTGTACTACGTAAGTGTGCCATAGTATGTACTTTATAGTACTTTATTGTATGTAGTACGTTTTCTCGTGCATAAAACATTCGCCTAATCGCTCTACCTTTAATGATTGTGTTTCTATCTCTAAGCCAGTACTAAAAATGATCTACATCAAGTGTTCTTTTTAAAATGTGCGCATTACCGTGGCGCCCTCTGGGACGGAGTGGGGCAAAATAATCAGCCCTCCACAGCTCAAATCCGAAGACGCATCTAGTTTTAATGGCATTTAAATTAGCTTTTTATTTACTCGTTGCGTCCCGGGTCTTCGAATTGAGTCAGCAGAGGTGTGTAAGTGGTTTTTGAATAGAATTCGTTAAGGAGGAGAAGTTATTTAAAGGCTTTTGTGATAGGAAGACTGTGAACTATTATATTAATCTGAATCAAAATGTTTAAGACAAGGGTTATGTTACATATGAGACTATAACATCAATAATTGTGTATTTACAATTTTGATACGTACGATGGTTGTCCAAAGGTATCTAATTGTCTGTACATCATAGAACTTATGGTCTGACCACAACTGTTAATTATCAGTTATGATATTATGCCAAATGTAATGTCTTATTGATTGGTGTGATGTTGACGTCGTATTGGTTATGAATTATCTGTTTTTGTATATAATAATAATACCAGCCTTTTTCTAATGTCACGGGCCCACGCACGGGCAGGGGCCTCCCCTCAATGCAAGAGTGATTAGGCCATAGTCCACCACCCTGGCCCATTGCGGGTTGACAGACTTCACACATCTTTCGAGGGGTTCTCTCAGACATTCAGGTTTCCTCGCGATGTTTTCCTTCACAGTTTAGCAAGTGATAATCATGGTTGAAAATGAGATTCGCACATGCAAATCCAGAATTCCTGCGATGAACCTGCGATACTCGTTACCTAGGCAAGTGCTCTACCAACTTGGCTATCATTGCTGCTGCTGTTTTTGTATAGATTCATAGTATTACGTATGTTGGGTGGGCAGTGCTTAAAGCCAGTAGCTAGGTTAAGTGCAGATACGCGGCGAGCCCCGGAAGAGGGGTGGGTAATATAAAACGATTTACTGCGCGTCTGGTCGTCGTGTTAAGTTGATTGTAAATCTACATTCAATGTTGCGTTTTCCGTGAGCAATAAATAAGTTAGTTAAACACATACTTTGAAGGTTAAATTAACCTAAAGAATATATTCGAACAAACTATGATGGCTTCCAATTTCTGTTAACTGTCTGAGTACAAAGTTTAAATCGGAATGTCATAAGTCCAATGGTTTAATAGGTCTTACATAATGCTTAGGCACTTTATACATTTTCAGAATGGCTTAGTTTTGTACAGCAAGTAGGCGTTACGTATTACGGCGTATTATTGAATCCGGCTGTGACAGGATCATCTTATCAGCCCTTGATTTACGGGCTACACTTCATCTAGCCGTTCCTACATTGTTCTCACATACCCGTAACAATGTAAGTACTGCTAAAACTTGTAGCAGAGCTTTTTAAAAACAGCAACCATGGAGTTTCTTGCCCGTTCTTCTCCATAAGAAAGGCAGACGAAGCGGGTGGTAAAATTTTAGCTTAGTATTTTGTAACTATTTTGACGATTCATAAGTATTGTACTTATCATTCTTATTCTGATTTAGCCCATAAATTATATGATTGGTCTGAATCCTAGTGATCATGTAATTAGGTATGTCTCTTGTTTATCAATTTTTAAAACATCATGGATGACATGACGTGTAATTACACGATTTACTTACACGCAGTATCGTTGTCACGGTATCCGGTAACATCAAAGTGCTATAGCTTACCAACCGGCGCGTGCGCATGCTTTGATCTAGTAGTAAACAATTTGATGGCCGTACCTAATTGGCTTGCTGATACAATAACAAGGATCTATACATTGGATATCAAAGGATAATGGGATAGTATCCACGGCTTGTTTGCCGAGTAGCGGTCTTTAATATCGTCGTTTTGAATGGTGTTAACATATTGATTGTATGTGTTGTATGAGATAAAAAACAACAGAGCGCACAGCTTTTAGTCGGCTATTGATAAATTAGCATCGATAAAACAATATCGTTTAAAAGTACGCCACGAAACTAAAATATGAAAAATAAATACGTTGGAAACTCAAAGGTCTTCCCGAATGGTCAACGAGGCTTGTCGTGTGGCATAATGGCCTTACAAAAATATTGCAATTTGCTCTTGATAACTAGCGCCCTTGCTGTTGTTAGACTCATCGTAGTAAGATTCGAAATATTATTACCCAACCGCGTAAATGTACAAGTAAGACGCACGCGGACAAACAAAAAAAAAACAAAAAATACCTATTTGTTTGAAAAGCATCAAACATATTTCGGTTTGGTTGTCTACGACTGCTTTCATAATTAACTGGTTACCCCTAAATCTACCAGCAAAGGCCTTTTCTACTGTATAAAGCTTTGTAATGTTATTATAAACTTCTATTAATTTGGGGATCATACTGTTTCCCCTATCGTACCTATAGCACCGACTCTTCTGAACTGTTTTTTGAACGTAATACGAAAATTATCATGCGCGGGATCGAAGTGATGTGAAAACCGGAAATTGGGTCAGAGCCGCCCACTTATCCGCCGGAAGTGGACGCCCAGGGGCAACGTATTTCCGGTCGTGACGCCAACACACCTCCTGGTGTTGTTATCGCGTTTTGGGAGCTGTTTTACGACAGACTACAGATATATCCATCTTAATGTTATATAATATTAGAACCTTTGAAATACCTACGCATAAAGAAACATTTATTGTTATTGGACTCATTTTAAGAACTAATAAGCCCTATAACTTATTTGATAGATGTCCTATAAAATAGTCGTTGAGAAAGTTCTGAATAGGGTTTCTATTGTGATACTAAAAAAATTAAAAGATCTTTTTAAAAAGAGCAACCATTGAGTTTCTTGCACGTTCTTCTCCATAGGAACGGCATTCCGAACGGATGGTGAAGTTGTAGCGTAGCATTTGTAGCTTTTTTGAAGATTTATGTGTACTGTACTTAATGGTTTATATGAATAAAAAATATTCTGATTCTGATTCTAATACAGAATCTTTTATGTACTTAGTTAGAGCTTAAATATTTTTAAACGATATATGATTTAGCTCATAATTATATAATTTCGTTACATAATGGTCATTAGCGCTACACTAGCAAGTTCAATACGTTAACGATGCGACGCGATGCGCGTGCGCGTGCGCTGTCGCGGCTGCCGCGCGCTTTGATCTTATACCTGTGTAACCAAGAATATGATGGTGGACTAAAGTATGAATGTACCGAGTTGGTATTTTTTTAACACCAGCCGGCGTCATTTCTCGTGTTGTTTCAATTCTGGTTATTTATACGCATATATGCTACCGATTAGCTAGTCGCTTCTAAGCACTGTTATATCCTTGTGACTTAGTACCTACCCACATATCGGTAGTCATCTGAAAAACGAAATAATAAGGGTTATTTTATGACCATCCTGAATGTGCAGAAACCCAAAAATGATACAACTAAACAAAAATATGAAGGTACAAATATAAATAGGAGACTTAAAATATTTAGTTTTTTTTCTGTTTGTTTTCGTAGAGGTTCGTTTGCAGATAATAAAGAGCGTTATCTTTAAAAATAACAAATATGTAGGTATAACAATCATACATCTATACATATAAATAAAATTGGAGTGTCTGTTTGTAATATTAAAATAACCGCTTTTTACTAAGTGCATTTGGATGTATACACGATACCTATACCGAAACAACATTTTTTACATTTTTTGTCTGTCTGTCCGTCTGTCTGTCTGTCTCTCTGTCTGTCTGTTTGTTCCGGCTAATCTCTGTAATGGCTGGACCGATTTTGACGGGACTTTCACTGGCAGATAGCTGATGTAACAAGGAGTAACTCAGGCTACTTTTATTTTAGAAAAAAAATAGGATATCTCGAAAAAAAATTAAAATCAATGTTGCAGCGCAGCGCCTGATTAAGTTTGATAGCAACACCTGCAATGCTTCCCGCGGGCTCAGAATGGGCGAGCAGGCTGTTGTCAGCGGTTGTCTTTGTTGAATACCACGCGGACGAAGTCGCGGGCAACAGCTAGTTTGTAATGAAACTATACTTCAATAATCTAACTTTCATAGACGCGATAAGACATGCGCAAACAGATGTCAGCCTTGGCACCGCGAATGCCAAATATATAGGTAAATTATCGTTTCATTTGTTATCGCGCTTTATGAATCGCTATACTCAGAACTAGATACCGCGGTTTTGATGCAAATATCTTTTATGAAAGCGCAACTTTGCGCTAGGGCCTATAGTTTGCGTTTCAACGTATTAAAATCGTAATATATACTTCTAGAGCTGAGGTCATCGTTAGATGGGCTAATGTAACATTTATGAAAATATTTGATCACCCGTTCGGTACTTGCTACCGACTGTTAAAACGCGCATCGAGCCCCCTGACTGTAAATTGTCGCTTTTTAAATTTTCAAACAAATAAAAAATCTGTTGTGCGTCGTTCGAAACGAAATTACGGGAATGATTTACTTGTCATCAACCTTTTCATTATGGAACGGTAACGAGTTATAAAGCCCATAATTAACAGCAGTAGAGCGTATAAGAATTGGATGTGGCGTATTTTTATATTTCTTTTCATGCAATATTGAGCACAGTACAGCGCAGACTGCTATACATACGTGCCATTACTATAGGTACCTAATTATGTGTGTCAATAAGAGCCAAATTGAAATTAAGATCACTATGATGTCGTAGAGGCTGCTTCGTAAGGGGGAACTACCAGGATTACAGACAAAGAACTAATCATTAATATAATGCAAACGTCAATAGGTATTACAAATAATATATTACTGGTTTTTTTTTATTTTTATTTTTTTTTATTACATTATAGGCAAGTATTTGATCTCGATCTCACCTGATGGTAAGTGACGATGAGATCTACGATGGAGCATACTTGCCTAGGTAGGAAGGCGGCAGTAGATCGAGACGCTACATTCACTAGGCACATGTAGCGCAACTGATCTGACCCGCCATCCATGAATGGCAACACCGAACATCATGCCGGAACACGGCTAGGCCGCTTGGCGACATGGCTTTGTTCAGTGGGTGGTGACTAGCCACGGCCGAAGCCTATCACCAGTAAGAACCACCACCACCTACCACCAGTATTACGATATAGGCAAGTATTTGAATTGTGTGTGTTGAAGTGTGTTGAATTGAATTGTGGTCAAGAAATTATGTCTCAATATACTTTTTATAATAATTATCGTCCGATTGATGTTAGCTAAATTCATCTGAGGGGCGAGTATAAACGTTCCTAAAATGTAATGCAAGTATTGATTTCTTATATTTACGCGAATACTACACATTGAAATAAAACTATTTTCCGTAAAGTCCACAGTCTACAGTCCTCCCGTGACCATGGTTGCTGTAAAGCAGCCGAAACGTCGGGAACGTAAAAACGAAAAATAAACGCGATAAAATCCATAAAAAAATAGTTTTATTTCAATGTAATGCAAAATCGACGATACCCTCTCCATTTAATCTTGCATCTGCGGCAGAGTGAGGGTGATACCTGACTGGTGCCGCACTGTTCGGTTGCGCAATAACTCTTTGCGTTGCGTTGTAATTAACAGTCTGGCTTATTAGCTGTTCGCATTATGATACTTTGCAATTAAAATGTGCAACATATTTCATGGGGAATATTTTGAACGTTATGAAGAAGATTGCGTCAAAAGTGTCAAAGGTACTCTTTTCATTGCTAGGGAACTCCCTATTTTTCACCGATTTCAAAAAAGGAGGAGGCTTTCTTTTCGATCTATATTTTATGTTTGTTACCTCAGAACTCCGTCATTTATACACCATTAATATAGCGACTTTGGTATGTTCGTCAACAAGTCAAGCATTTTCATTTAGAAAGCTAAATTTAGTTAGACGAGGTAGGGTTGTTGATTCGATTATTTTTCATGTAATAGATCATTTACCCTTCCACCCAACTCCCAGATAAACCGATTTAAACAAATATTTTTTATATTACTTAATTTATCTACGTGCAAGATTTTCATAACGAAGAGAATGTTATGTAAAATAAATTCATCAAAAGCAATATGCATCAGTACTACAATAGGAACATCCCCGAAATAAAGGGATGTTATAATGAAGGCTCACTAATGACAGACCGCAAAGCCTGGACACTCTGTCAGCATAAAAGCGTGATGATAGAAGCGTCGACCAGCCAACTTGTCAAATTGACATATTTAGTTGGCGCGTGACACAAATGATTAAGTATTGATGAATAATGTAAAGATGTGTACAAACTACACCCGGAGTATTGCCGGACGTACCATAGTCTAATAATAAATAATACTAATTCCAGCCCTTTTTTTAATGTCCTACTTCTGGGCATGGGCCTCCCCTCAATGCGAGGGGGATTAGGCTATAGTCCACCACGCTGACCCAGTGCGGATTGGCGGACTTCACACATCTTTCGAGTGGTTCTTTCAGACATGCAGGATTCCTCATGATGTTTTCCTTCACCGTTTAGCTAGTGATAATCATGGTTGAAAATGAGATTCGCACATGAAAAATCCCAGAGGTGCGAGCCGGGGTTTGAACCAGCAATCCTCGTTACCGAGGCATGCGTTCTACCAAATTGGTTATCACTGCATTTTTTACCATAGTACCTATTAGACTATGGTAATAAATCCGCAAATTAAAATTACAACTCAGTGAAATACAAATTTCCCAAACAAATACTGGAAGCCCCTCCGAATGCGACATTAAAACAAAAGAAAAATAGGTGTGGCTGGAACAATGGGCGGCGGTGGCGGCGGCCGCCTCAATCTGTCACGTGGCCTGTCACCTGTCACGCGCGCTGTCAAGTGTCACGGCGGCTGTCGGGTGGCAGACACCGCGGCTGATTGCGGCGACACCTCGGACCGCCTGCGGCTCGCACACCTGTGATGTGGGCACGGTTAGGGAGAGCTTTTTGTGATTTGTTTTCCTTTATCAAAGGGTACTTTGATTTGTCTGATACATCTATGTCTATACTAGATCTATTACTATTATAAAACTGTTACTAGATTGTGTCTGTAGGTGCAATAAAACGATTTTTTGGACGTCACTGAATCCAAAACAAGTATTTTTAGAATCTACTTGTCTACGAGTATGTCTGTTTTTTAGACATCACTGTTAAACTACTGGATCAAATTTAACGGGATGTTTGCTTTTGGATAGTTCATACTTCAGTTTACCTATCTATATAACTACTATATTATATTAAGACTAATAGAAATATATATTTCTAATTATTCTAAGATAACTTTTAACTGATTTGAAGGTCTTTCTGTAACACCAATAAACAATCCAGGCTAAAAAATAGGGAAGAGACAATAGTTTATTGTATTATTCTTGTCAACGTAAACGGTTAATTTAAATTACAATAACGGACCAGACAGGTGCGTTATGTATTACCTTCGAAAATATTCTATCGTCAAATAAAACAATCGTTTTGTATCTCTTTTATCTATAACGACATTCCGTACATAATTGCGAAACGGAACACGTTGAATAAATAACAACACAGTTAGCACTAACAGCTGTCCGTACGTACAGCTCGCAACAGATTACCTGAGAAATATAGCTTATTTTGATAAAAGGAACGTGAAAAATTCTCTTACTTCCCGTGCCAAAATATTCCTGGCACATCGGACAAAAGGTGTTTATACAACATTCCCTGAAAAAGTGTGCGTCTAAATATATTATAATCATCCCACTATACAGTCAATGACAGTAATAACTGTAGATTAAAGAATAAAACTAAAGTGAAGCGCAGTGATTATAATAACTCGTATTAATTGGACTTGAAATGTTGTAGGTTTTTTGAACAATTTGTTTGGATGGTTTACGGCGGAGCGCGGGTTGATTTGCGATCCTCGTGCGGGCCTCGCACCTGTTGCTCCGATATATATAATCTTACCGATAGAAATGCATAAATATCGTCTCACCCAAGGATCGGTAAAGATGTACAAATAGCTCTAAAAGAAACCCCATCATCATGATTGTAATACCCAAAGAGGTAGGCAGAAGGGCACCGCAGTGCATCCACAATTCGTCGATGGTACTTGGTCCAGTGCAGCCTGTTGCCATTATACCGGGCATGCTACTCCCCAATATTAGAAGGATTAAGGTTACCGCACTGAGCCACTAGGGTTTGATGAACTTCATACAACTTTTCAATAGACGTGCAGGTTTCCTCAGGATTTTTGCCCTTAGCATACAGCATATCTTGATATCATATTTTTAGTTGCAAAGATACTCTTATCTCATATGGCCACGACGCTGATGCTGCAAGGTATCTGTGATCCCGCGGGTGTGATATTTTTTATCTCCGGCTCCAATTTTGCCGGTAAATTGCAATCCGATAGCCAGGTTGCGGAGGGAAACGCGGGAAGCAATTAGGGTTGGCTTACATGGCTGTAGGAAGAAACCTATATATGGAGACACGAGTTTTTTATTATCTACTAGCTGCGCCCTGCGGTGTTACCCGCGTTAACATTTTAGCGGTATAAACAGTAGCCTATGTGCTATTCCAGACTATATTCTATCTTTGTGCGAAATTTCATCCAGATCCGTTCACCCGTTCTGGCGTGATTGAGTAAAAAACATCCATCCGTATAAACTTTCACATTTATAATATTAGTGGGATAAAGTTCTTAAAGTAATGCCATCCTCTTTTTGATACCATAATTTTAATGGTAGACGCAACTTAAAAATAAATCTTGAAAATATGTGGAGTGTGGGAATGACATCGATAGTCCCCCTTCAATGTAATATCTTCTGTATGAACATACACATAACGCTCCTTTTTCTCGCAGTCAAGTCATCAAGCAGGCCAGAAGCAGCCAGAAGTGCATATCTCCCTCTCTTTCCCAATGCACGTCACTGAGTTAGTTCTACAAGCCTCGCTGAATTTTTCCGGCAATTTTTCGCAGAAGGTTACTCCTCCAGGCCGCTAGCCGCTCTCTACACTTGCCCGATCATGCTGTCCTGACAAAACTGCAAATCCGCAATAACGATTACCTACCTCATAAAATTCACTTTGTACCTAACACAATGCAGATCTGACAAGTAATTAACCAACAACGGGATTTATTACATGAAAAACGTAGAAATAGTCACTCGCTGAGATTAACATAACAGCTATTCGTGAAGAATTTATTGCAATATTAATGGGTATACTTAGTTTATCGTTCGCGATTTTCTTCTAACATCCACAGTGGAATAGCTAGTTCTAAGAACGTATTAATAGTGTGACAGTATAAGTCAATTTACTATTTTGTGTCAGTAGCATGAAAACTAGAATATGCAATGCGTATGCAATATCAAGAAAGTCATTTGTCTCTGTCATTCATGTTTAATAACAACACACTTAGATACGCTAACTTACTATATCTACCTACCTACATAGGTGCACACACAATAAATATTATAATGTAACGTAATCTATAATTGGGAGTTTCTTTAGATCTGAATTATAATTTTCTTACACGGAGAATGTGACTGTCACTAAATAAATCTAAAACTGGCCGTCCAGAGTCTAGCTAGGTTGGGATGGGAAGGCATTATAAATTGAGCTAATACCACGGTACCTCCCCTTCTAGGGTGCATTGTAAACGCTGATTGAATCTTCCTTGTAGGTACATGCCTACGTAATAGGCTCATAATTCCAACAGAAATGTGACCTATCGACACCAGCCAAGTCTCAAAATGTAAAAAACAACACGCCAAGGTATTCGTCTGTCGCGGGCAGCTTTCAATGGCCGTCGCTTGTATGGTGGTTTTGGCAATGGCGCCACACGTGTAGGGTTGACAACTAACAATTTTTTATTTTTGAGGAACGTCTGTTTTGGCAGATAACTAATTCTTGCGAGAGCTTTGCGTCAGAGAATTAAATCCATTGGAAGTTTTTAGTGCTTTTTTAATAGTTTCGAAATAGCATCTGTGTACCTATTCTAATTGTTATCAATGATCTGGTGGTAAATGGTTAAGTGATGTGGCAAGGATTCACTTTTTAGAAGTGTTGGCATTATATTTACCTTATAAGGCTTGGAAAAATGATATAACACGAAAACATTCTTAAATTTTTTTATGAAAAATATATCTCTATGTCCCTTAAGTCAGCCAAGAATTGTCTTTGTCACCACGAGATCGAAAATCATTTGTACATCACAATACAATAGCATGGTAAATTTTCGTCCAACATTCAAAATCTTAGCCTTAGTGAAATTTTAACTAAGGGTTGTCAAAACTGTAACAACTCCTTTATGGCTGACTTCACGTATCAACAACAAACCAACCTATAAAATATGTTCCCGCCAGCCCTATCACGACCACTAATGACCGCACGCCATCCAGGTGAGACGTCCACACATCATTACCCGTCGTTATACACCGGATTTCCGCCACGGTACACGTTCGAAACACCGTGTAATATGTTCAGAGATACGGAGAAACGGGTGCCAGTTTCACGAAAATAAACAAAAGTGGTGATATAAGAGTGTTAAGGAATCTTTAGCTGAACATTTGTAACTGTTATAACACCAATAGGTGTCGGGAAACACGTTCTGAAACTATCTTGATTAGTGCCATTTTCAGCGGAAAATTTGATTCCAGTGCAGTCAACTAACGCTCTTTCTGTCTAGATACGAACCCATTTCAAATAAACCGTTTTTTTCGGATTTTTTTATTCTATTTTATGTTTTTACGTTCCCGACACTATGAGCATTGTGAGCAAGACCTCAAGACACTGTGAGGACTTTCTGCGTAGATTGGACGAAGCAACACCTAAATATGAGAGTACCCCGGTTCAAACTATGACACTAGGACGTAAACCACCAGCCGAAACGAAGGGAACGTAAAAACATAAAGTAAACGCGATGAAATCCGAAAAAATCGTTTTATTTCAATGTGTAGTATTCGCGTTAATATATAATCCCAATAAGTTAACTACCCTAACTCAAACTTCAGTTCTGATAAAACAAACAAACAAAAAAATTGTACCTACGTAAGATAACGATGTGTTAAACTGGTTCCCAAGGCGACCAACTCAAACTAATCATAATCGATATAATCGCATTCTATTATATGTCTTATATGTTAGTAGACTTAACGCCCAGTAAGACCCAAATAACATAACTCTGTAGCCAAGGTATCGCATATCAAAGCAATCACCGCCTCCGCACAGGTGTGCAACCCCGCCTTATTATCGATTGAACAGGTGCGCTCGCCTCTGATTGGTCGGGAGGTTGCTCGAGACAGGTATCTTATAACTCCACCAATCGGAGCCGCGGATTCGAACAGGTAAAAGTGAGGTGGGAGTGTAGGTAAGGTACACTATCACGCACTTATTTGTAACTTTTAATGGAGCAATGTAACAATCTTGCAGATAGCTATTGCATATTTTCTGTTAAGTACTTACTAGCAATATGGTGAATCAGCCTGCATACTTAAATAATCAAGCAGCCAGTCTTCAATTTGGTATTATAATACATTTGTTGACCAAAAAACAAGGTCATGCTAGGTACCCGACACTGGAAAAACTATAGTAGAACCTGCCTTGAATTACAAGGATATTTAAAAGCAAGAACTCTTTGGAAATTGGTTGAGTAGTTTTTGTATGATGCTCGACAAACAAACGCACAGCTATTTTGGATTCAGGGATATTTAAATAGACACTTTTTTACGGGCATTTTTTAAATCTATACTAATATAATAAATGTGAAAGTTTGGATGGATGGATGGATAGATCTTTGTTACTCTTTCACGCCCGAACGGCTGAACAGCCGAACGGATCTGGATGAAATTTGGCACAGGGATAGATAATAGTCGGGAATAGCACATAGGCTACTTTTATCCCGGTAAAATGTATGGTTCCCGTGGGATAGATGTTTTAATTTTTCATACTTTTTATCGTGGGTAACACCGCCGGTCGCAGCTAGTCTTTAATAAGTGATACAGACAGGCCAGTAACTAAAGATATAAAAAGATCCACAAATTTATTCAACAAAAAAACGTGTATAATATTGGCAATAGCTCGTATCACAGGGGTAGTGAGGTTCAAATACTTTCGTTGGAAGCTTTTACTATACTCAGAGTACCTGTATTATAAAGACTATAAAAATAGAAAAAAAAATAACAAAAAAGAAGTGGTCTATAATCTAGAACTATAGATAATAAATCAATACCAAAAGTGAAGTCATAAAAAGTGTCTCCTCTATCTGAACGTATTCATAATTAGGCCGACATTTACGTCATAGATGTTTGTCCCGGCATTCACTGCGGATAGTAAATTTTAATAGATATGCCTCGGATCCGGTACGGGGAAACATTAAAGTTATGCACCGTTTAATATGTCGCGTTAGATGTGCGCCGAGTGGATTAGTATTAATTGGACTCCGCTTTAACAAGGGATTATCGGAATACACAACTGCTAATCACATTTAATGTGTCAAACAAAAGGCTGTCTAGGACTTAAAGGGCTTGAGTAGCTATTGTTTTAAAAAATGTACAAACTTTCTTATCGATGAGAACATTATACCATTTTGAGTGGCTTTCTTTACGGATATCAAATTAGTGTTTGAAGAAGGGAGTAACACCACATTTGAAATGTTCTTAACTTCTTTACCACGTTCGTTGTTAATATTATTTATGATAGTAACATTACCTAAACCTGCACTGAGTAAGGTATCTCCGTTCGCAATTATTTACCTGAGTAGTAGTAAAATAATGGACTTAAAAATAATTATATTGACAATCTTATTCTGGTAGAGCGAGGGGAATAATTACGAAAATCTGTATATGAAAGAAAGCTAAAGATTATATATTTAGGTACCTACATATTTCTTGGCTCCGGTAGCCGGTGCTTTTGATTGGCTAATACGCTTGATATGCCAAACAAATATGCGCATTAAGTTTTCATTATATTTTAAGATGGCCACTCGTATTATGTTAACTATTGAGGTGTGTGCGGGACTAGGCGGCTTTGGGTGTAGGTATCTTAGCTGTAGGCTAGTGTGATATAAGATGAATGGAAGTAAATTGAACCCCTGAAGTAGTCACAACTAAAATAATTGTGTAAGAAGTAAAAATATAGACACTAGATTGAGCGGAATGCCAAAATGGTAGGTTGCAATATTCAAATGCGATAGCGACATACCATAGATTACAAAAACAAACCCGTCCAAAAAAAACAAATATGATACGCGTCGAATTGAGAAGCCAAATCAAAGTCACACACAGAAGTCAACACCTACAGATAACATACTAGTCGGTTTGTATCTTTCAACCGTTTTTTATTTCGCACATTTTATCGAAGCGAAAACACCTTGACATATAATGCCAATCTACACAAATTTTACGATCAAATGCCGTACATTTCTGTCACCGGCACATACATCCGCAAAATAGTTGGATAAACATTAAATAGCATAACACGATAGGTGCCGCGTACCTCACGTGCGGGTACTCATAAAATACACTTCAAAGCGATATTAAATGTTTTATGCATTGCACGGAATGTGACTCTTGTGCGGCAGATGCGCTTGCGCATTGAAAGATTTTCATAGAATAGTACTAGCACGTATAGAATGGTAAAGACCTTATAATTACTATTAATAAATAAACACATTTTAGAAGAATCCTACGTGGTACAGCTGGGAGCGTCTACTGTCTTCTGAACTCTACCAGTCTGCCGTCTCTATCAATTCTCTTTGAACGAAACAAAAATAATTGGTCGAACGTGCGCTCCTGGCATGACTGATTTTAGTTTATATTGGATTTTGGTGATTTACTTTTGCAATAGTGTCTTTACTTTTTGCACATTAATGGGTACCTTACAATTATTCTTGAAATTTATTTAATATAGGTAATCTCATACAATATCATACGAGAACACACTACGCACCGCTTGTATTATGGGTATAATACCGTGCAATGGACTAAGGGCTACACTGTAAATAGATACTAAACATTAATGGCTCGAGTACAAACCTTCGAGCTCATCACACAAAGTTTGTCCCTACCACGATTCGAACCCAGGACCATCAGCGCGAAAAGCACCATCAACTGCGCTAATCAGGTCGTTATCAATTACCCATCTCTGGTAGCAACTAAAATATATTTTTAACCGACTTCAAAAAGGAAGAGGTTGTCAATTCGGTTGTATATTTGTTTTTTTTTTATCTTTGTTACCTCAGATCTTTTGAAATAGAATACACGTTACAATTCTATTTCATTAATAAAATCAATAATAATTTTATTATAATGCAAGGAAGGTTGCAGTTCGCTTGCGGTGGCGTTGCGAAGCATTTATCTCTTCTACGTATAAGATCTTTGTAACGTCATCGTTGAGGTATTGTGAGCATTTTCAATCAAGGCTCATTGTAGCTGTTTGTTAGTCCTTGAATAAATACCATTATAAATAAAATGTTTATAATCTACAAAGGAAAATCGCATTTGGTTTTGTTTAGTGTATATTCAGGCCCACGTCGCCCTAGAAGCGTGTTCTCATATGTTTATTGTGTAACAGCAACTGACAGCAAATTAATTACTAGGTTCATTTTTAACACAGGTTGGTTTCGTGCGTGACTTGTTTAGTTCAACTCAAAATAGCAAGAATATTAATGTTCTTTTGTTTTTTAAATGTTTTGTTTAAAATTTCAACTAAAATAAAGCAACATAAAAATTGGTATGTGTACCCCTGGTGGGACTCGAACCCACAATCCCCGGCTTAGGAGGCCGATGCCTTATCCATTAGGCCACAAGGGCTATGTGAAAGAGTAGTCAAATTAGCTGCTAGCCTCTGGCTAACATATTTTATTCCCATTCGGTGGAATCTGGTCGACATAACAAAAGTAAACTAAGAAAATCTAAAAAGTCGACTGCAGTAATGACAAACTTTAAATAAAACTGAAATGAAAGAAACTATTCGAGTAGTGTCTTTAACCGTCAGGACCTATTATAGGGAAGATTTGAGTCGGTAAAATTGCATTCTCATTCGCAAACATAAAAAATAAAAAGAAAACAGATATCTTCAGGATAACATGAAATTGTATTGTTTCAATATGTTTTATTTCTTATCTTTGTTAATAAAAACACGTAAACAATATTATTGCACCCCCGTCCCTCGCAAGGTGAACACGTGTCAATCAAATCACCCCCTGAGACGTTCACCCCCCGTTGGGGTGAAATGTACACTTAACAGCCAACCAATTGAGTTTTTACTTGGCATTGCAAGACGAGCTCACATTTATATGTTAATAAGACGACTTCGGGTTCCGCGGGGACCTGTTTGGGGTTCTTTTGGCGTATTTTTAGTGAATTAATCGGTGGTTTATCGGTAGAGTGCATGTAATTATTGGTGAAAGATGGCTGGGGCTGTAATGTGTTTAGGTAGAGAGCGTGATGTATGTTTATTTATATCTAACATCGTCTCCTACTATTATAATATTTTTAGCTCAGACTTAAACAATGAAACCTTAGGATTTACTGAATAAACCACAAGGTTGCAAAGAATTTCGAAAATCGTCAATCATTAGTATACTAGTATAAGTTTATTCTGAATTTATTTATACAGACTGATTCAGGAAGGGTATACTAAGCTTGGAACTTGTACTTGTTGAGCGCATTACTAAGCACTTTGTAAAATAAGGATATCGACAGGATGTTTTAAAAAAAAAATATTCCCAGTAAAATGACAACTGTGATTCTTTACGTAGGTAGGTATTTGTTTTATGTTGACGTCTTTAAATTCTGTCTTCACATGGTGCTTACAAATGCGCTAAAGAAAGCCAGTTTCAAAGCTAAGTTAACCTTGTTGTAAAATCAGTATAAATAAATTTAAAATAAACTTATATTACAGTAGGTACTTATATCTATTGATCGCGGCCCCGCAACAGCAACTCCTATACTGATTAGCGCTATTCTAATTAGCTTACAGAAGTTTTCCTTAGCCATTGTCTATGGTGTATTTTTAGACGAGACACATATGTTCTACCATGACATTCATTGTAAACGTAGCAACACATTATGAGCGGTATTTTTTGCAAAAAGTTCGCTGACGAATAGTGCAATTATATCGTGGTATGAACTGCAGGGTTTCGACAATCAGAGAGAGAGAGATAGAGAGAGAGAGAGAGAAAACGAGGTCCAAATTGTGTGAACCGATTCTAAAAAAATAATTGATTGCTATAATGTTTGAATTTATTAAAAATATACTGCCTAATTACTACTTACTGCCTAATACAAAGTTGTTATTTATTTAATTAGTGATAAAAAATATTCAACATCTTTTTCCGAAATCTGACTTAACATTCATGAAAATTTCTAATGAAAATCGTATCATGTAATTATTTTAGGTATCATAAAACTGTGTCCTTACATACTTACAAATTACATACTAAATTGAAAAGATTCGATGAAAACGCTCGTACACAAATTAACCAATCTCACAATTATTCATATGTTTGAAGTAATCTAGGAAATGACAGTTCGAATTTTAGAAATTATTTAAATAATTGAAAGCTTATTCTTTGGCACAACGTGGAATATGATTTATACCATAGGTCGAATAGTTAGTGGAAATTTCATAGAAGGCGGGGAATTTAAACAAAAAACATGGACCTATTATGTTTCCATGAGCAGTGTTACGTAATAGTGTGCGCGTTTCTTTACACGCGTCTATTTTCGTGTTGATTTATATCGGCACTTGTATCCCCGCGCCTCCTGCCGCGAATTAATTGTTTATCTTTTTTCACACTACACATGCCAACAGTGTTGTTAAACAATATTTTTATGAGTGTAATAAAATAAAATAAAATATTTATAGGTTGTAATAATACCCTTATTAGTCAAATATAACAATGGATTTTCCATAACGTTATTTTGATCAATTTGCTTTTTTCGTGTTTGTTTATTAATATGTTTCGAAGGTGACAGTCACTTGAATAAGCTCTTACCCACACACCGGCTGGCCCCGACGGCACACTTATTTCAAAATAATTATTCCAAAGTCTTGGTCGTTCTGTTTGGTATGTATAGATACCATAAAACATTAACTAATTATAAACGATTTGTCTCTTTTTGTAGGGCTATACGTAAAGCTATAATATATATATTTTTGAAGCTGTTAGAGCTAAGACGAACTAAGAAAACTATTGACACTATTTCCTTAGTCACTACTATAGTATCGAATAAACTACGAGTAAAATAATTATACCAATTTACAAAAATGTGTACCATTTAAAAAAATATCATTTACAAAGTCCCTAATATTGGATATTTTATGTACTGTCATTATTTTTTAAACGCATAATATACAACGACAAAATAGTCATAGTAAGCAATATTCTATTTCAAAAATAATCCTTAACGTTTCGTATAGTAATTCGAATTATTTATCATGGCTGTAGTGTTGAGACTCGCGCGCATAGGATGTATGTAGGAGTTACGATCGCAGTTCCAAATGACAAAATAATCGTAAATAATAACTATAATTCGCTAATATGTAATTTGGTTACTGAAAAATTGGCGCTAGCGGCGTGATGTATGAATTGTTCTTACATAGATACACGAGTGAGGTATTTTTTTTTGTAGAAACATTGGCAATAACAATAAAGTTTATTAATTTGAATAATAAAAAATGGATTTTTACAACATAATAGTGTGAAACTGTTTTTTTTTCTATAATTTACAACCATATATATTTCTCATGTTACGGTATAGCGTTTTTATTTTATTTTATAATATCGTATCAGATTGTTTAAGGATCATACACATTCTCAAGTAATTAAGACTATGTTCTGTAATATCTATAAGCGAATAACAGTTGACATAATGAACGACCACTAGACTACAAAAGTACTATAAATTAAAAAAAACGTCGACTGAAAATTTTATTCTTGTCTATGCCAATCATATCTATGTCCGCAGCAAAACGCAATCCGAAATCTTGCCAATACACAAAAAAGAATTCAGGTGCGAAAATATGTCAGCCTTTGATTTTTATTCTTCCCCTCACGTAACTAGAGAAAAAAAACTGGGATAATTACCCACAGTTAGGCGGGAAGCCAAGTCATTACGAATTACAATTTATAATCTTTATTTTAGTAAAACTCTGTACGCAATAGTTATTCTGACATTGTTTTGCGCTAGACAACTTATTTATTTATTGCTTATGTCGTCAACAATGAAAATAGTTTAAAGCTTTTACCTGATAGTGGGATTGATTAACGATATCGGTTTACGTTTGAACGGTTAAGCTTTGAATTAAACTTATCAAAAAATACTTCTTTATTTTGTCAGTTTACTTACAGGTCCTTTTGAAATTTAAAAAACATCCTTATTTCAACAGGAAAGACGGCTGGTGCTACCACCGACTAGGGATCCAGTTATTAATATAATTAAAACCAAAACCAAGCGTACCAGTGGAAAACCTCAAGACACTGTGAGCACTTTATGTGAAGATCGGACCGCAAACCACAACTTAATATGAGGGTACCCTAGTTCAAACTATGACAATAGGACGACAAACACCTCAGTCCTCTCGTGACCATGGTTAGTGTAAAGCAGTCGAAACGTCGGGCACGTAAAACGTATAATAAAGGCGATAAGATCCGTAAGATTAATTTTATTTCAATCTATTGCGTATCGCCCAATAGCCAAGTTTGTGTAAATAGATAAACATTTTCTACCAAAAAAAATCGCACCAACAGCTTCGCTCCATTTCAGAAACAAATTGCAATATCATGTAAACCTCCTGACACCATATTTCACGTGCGCTACTAACGTCGAACTATCTTGTCGGATATATATCCCACCTGCGCTAAATAAGCCGACGCGACAAGGTCACCTTGTAGCTCACACTGTAACCATTTCAAATAGGACGCCGTGCGAAAGTTAACTAGCGCTACGCTCGTTGACACGTTCGAACCGAACATAATAATTTAGATTACGCATGGCATAGACAAATTAGTCTGAACTCGCTATTTTTTTCTGGAAAATTTATGGCAACGATTCTTTTTGGTGGAGTGTACGTACAATATTGTAAGGGCTTAACAAGTATTTGATAACGATCACGTTTTGTATAACATATATGTGTAAACAGATTATTTTTGTGACAACGCAGTTTCCCCACTCACTTACTACTAGTAAGTTTTAAAATCTCAAATAATTCGATATGTTTTTACGAGAATGTGACCTTTTATAGCCTTTCAATGCACCCATTAAAATATTGAACACTATTATTGTTAAGCCTTATATTTTAGCGTTATTATTCGGAATTATTAAGCGACAAACGTTACAGATTCCATCTTTCATTCTATCAATGAACTAGTTAAAAAGAACAACTTCCCGGTTCCCGGTTCCTGGGTTCAAATAGCACAAACGCTAGTACTTTGTAATGTCATAAACTAATATACCTAATAACTTATTACTTACTTTGACAAAAACACAGTACATGCCACTCATAGGCATATGCATACTTTTGTTATATCTATCGTGTTTTCAGATATATTTTTTTTTATTTCAGAGTCATTTGCACAGTGTGTAACATGGTTTAAATATTAGCTATCCACTGACTCACCTACTTGCCTGAATCAGTTTAAATCATTATCAATATATTTAGCGCTCTCCATCGCCATCAATTTTTATATGCACACTCTCAAAATATAATAAAGCAAACAGGATTAGTTTGCTCATATCATCATTTTGTTTACGTATAGAGCGTGCCGATGGCCCAGGTTCGCTTCCCGGGTCGTAACTTTTAGTTAAAGTGGCCGTTTGCTGGCCTACATTTTTATAACTGCTTTAGGATTAGTGTTAATTTTGGGTGAAGTTTCGTAAAATATTGTGGAATGGACTGAACATTATATTTTATTGCTCAATTGAGCAAAAGATAGAAGTAGTTCAGCAGTACTGAGCCGTAACCGTATAAATGCGATGTAAGTAGAGCACATGCTTTTATATGTATAGCATTACTAAGAAGTAATGCAGTGGAGAAATAATTGAGTAGATATACTTTATCAAATCTAAAATCGAAATCACTATATAAAAAAAAATACACAAAGAAAATTACATAGAACCAGAAGTGACGTAGACATGCAATTTGTCATCTAAATCACCAGCGCAACGGTTGAATAACGACACTTTTTTTTAAATACTGTCCTTGATGCCATAATGCAAACGTTTTATGAAAATAAAATACAAAAAAACTGTGGAATAGATCATTCAATAGTCGAAAACGAAAATAAAAAGAAACAAATCTTCTTTTTTTCTAATTTATGTCGCATCGTGTTTTGAGGTTTATTTGAAAATCTGTTTTCGCGAGTGCAACACTGCATGTCGCGGTGTGTCGTTGCTGAGATCATTACAATACAAACGACAATTCAGACAGACAGCGCGCTGATTTTTTAATGTATTATTTTACCATTTCAACGGAGTTGTTTCGAAAATTGTCAGTAATTGTCACGACTGTTAAAAGTTTTTGTTTTGGATAGAATTAGGAGGGCACCATTATTTATTTCACTCTCTTGAATATCATTGGAATACTTATTTTTTTGGGGATGCTATAATATATTTCAAATATGCCAGGCGAAGGAAGATGTCCTATATTTTGGTTAAATTCGCATTTTCTGGTACTCTGGCCGATCCTTCAAAGACAAAGAACATGTTATTATTTAGCACATGGCCTGAGGTCACTTAAAGAACGTTCCTATACTCAAAGGGTAGAATATAATAATACCAAATTACAAAGTATTTAATTTCATCAGACATTATAACGACATCCATCACTCAGCCAACTAGGTTAATCATTTTGTAAATCATACAATATGTCTTTCAAATTACATAGTTGCGGACATCAATTAATACCACATATAATAGCTCTTACTGTTTTGTAAAAAGGGTTATGTGGATGGTAAAATAATTTGGTTAGCACAAGTGTAGAGACATCAAAGGGCCGATTATGACATCTGTTTTATAGTGTATCCGCCTGTTCTACTGCGACCTGTTAGAATTATATTTAGTTTCCTTAACGGTTTGGTGGGAAATGATTTGAACCAATAATGTCACTTGATATTGAATTGATCATACATCCAATCTCTTAGGGCACAGAGAAATCTAACGATATAATTGGTTCACTGAAAAACACGGCACTTTTACATAATATTTCATTTCATAGATTTTTTTTTTCATCATGTATGTAACACTGAATAGATATACTTTAGAATCTCATTTAGCATTTATAAGCATTAGCATTTCAACAATTAACAACATGGGCTACTTAAGCCACAGCTTGTTAATAAAAAAAAATACAACCGAATTGAGAACCTCTTCCTTTTTTTAAAAGTCGGTTAATAAAGTACATACTCCATTATATTTTTTTATCGCTCGCTGTAGATGTTCACTATAATTATATTTGCTAACAACTAAGGAATCTCCAACCTGAACGCACGAGTAAGCATTTACAAAAATACAAAAATTTACGTTATCAACGTTTGTTTATAAAAATACAACGCCACATTACATGGGCCGTGTCATCCAATTTGTCACTTTGACAAACAACTTCCTAGTTGTCATACTGTGTTAAAGCTACTGTGGCTTGATTTACTGAGTCGCGCCTGCACTGCGACACTAAATCATTGCGATAGTTTTTTTTTTGTCCACCTTTTAATTTATTTTATACCTTATTTATAATGATTTGGCAAAGAAAGTGGAGAATGAAGGAGATTTTTGTTGCCAACAGGTCATCGGAATTGTGCAAATTACTTACAATATTGAAACGACTTGAACATATTTTATGTACTACGATGATAATTACACTAAAAACATCAAGTCTTAAATTTTTTTAAACGAAATAAAAATGGTGATTTCCTATCGCGAAAAAACATAAACACATAAATACTGCCTTTATAAATTACTTTTATGAATGATAATATATATAAGTAGGTAAATAAAAGAAAAAATAATCCAATAGCAGAGGTAGATATTAGTTCCGATGGCGACCAATATGTAGAAAAGTAATTATTCACAATCGATACCTACGTATTCCCGAAATATATCGACCTAAGATATCGACCTTTGTCGAAGCACGTCACTATCACTGTACTTCATGCAAAAGTGTCAATAAATGTGATGTGAATTTCCGCAGCCGCTAACCTCGCGTCGCCGTCGTTTTGAAGACGCCTTTACAAGATTAAAATACAAAATCGACGTCGCGTCAACACCGGAACACCGCCCACAGCCAATTTGTCATCTGTCAACCTGTAGTTTAATTACGAGTCAGTGCCCCGCCCCCGCCACGTGCCGCACCCCCCCGGACACCTTGATTAAACGGGAGGGCTAAATATAATGTGTACGTGGAAATTGGTCATACTTGTCATTTTTGGATTGACGTCCGCTGGCTTAGCGTGGTTCGTTAGAATCAACAGTTCACGGTAGAACTCTATGACAAGTATTAATTTTTCCAGTGCACCTAGGTGTTTACGGACGACTTCTAATGGCGGTATTCAAATTATTCGAATGTAACCTAATTCTATATTCGAATTTTAAAATTAGTCGAATATTCGGAGTATTCGAAAATTCGAATGCGGGCCGGTCAGCGCACGGGTGCCTTAGTGCGCCAGAAAAAAAAGTTACAATGTATTCGTCCACGTCAATGTTAACATTATTTTATTAGTTCATTTATAATAATTGAAAAAAAAATAGTTTGAATGTGGAATATTCAAAATATACTCTTGAGGTAATTTTTTTTTATTCCTAATACAAAAACTCAATTTGTTACTTATTTCGTGTTAGTATCATAATTTGGAGGAGGCCTTTACCCGCAGAGGGGTTCTTACAGAATAATTTTTATTATTATAAAAAAAAAAAAAAAAAAAAAAAAAAAAAAGATATATATACTATAACTACGAAAAATGGTTCAGGGCTCTTTGTATGGGACTAGGAATGCTAGCCATTGGGTATTGAACTACAATATATATATACATATACATACTTATATTGTGGTTTAGTAATTTGGTGGTCGGTGTTTTTCGGTTTTTGTATAGAGAGCTTTGAGCGTACTATATATATAAATATATATCTCTCTTGTTAATAATAACTAATTAATGTAAACTAGTTTTTTCTGAAAGAAATAAAAGGCTTTTTTATTTTTATTTTTATTTTATTTTTATTTTATTTTATTTATCATACAGACAGAATAAGTAATGTAAAGCTATATCGAATATAAATAAAGGCGATATACGTTACATATTCGCTTCGACTGTCACGACGACCATCCGTGCAATCACTCGCCCACGATCGATGCTACTATTTGTTACAAGATTGCTCTGCTATGACCATCTAGATTTGCGTACAAACAAAACCGCGGCTGAAATCTGAACGCGCGCCAATAAATTACCAATTTTATGTTCACAGAATAAGGTGCAACATTGAAAATGCACCATTCATTTCTATCCATCACAATGAATCAAAACTAAATATTATTTAATGGTTTTACAGCTTCCACTAAATCAATCGTCCGTCGGCGTCGGACGACATCCGCACGACATTGTTGCGCACGCGCAGAAATAGGTGCCCAATGATTTATGCACCCCGGCCAGGTTAATTGACGTACTGTGAAAATACATTTAGTGCGGCGCATAGTGTATTTAGTCGGTAATGTCAAATGGCGCTTAGAAAATAATTAGTCTCGGTTCAGCGCGTGTACGAGAAATTGACGCTAGGTTTAGAACGCGCGAACGTCAACAGCTCAACGCGGTTGACCGTGTTGTGAGTTATGTAAGTAACAAGCACAGCGTGAACTAATATGTAACAGGTGAGGAGGGGCGAGGGGGTCTTGGAAATCCGACCCCTAATTGTTAAAAGAAGTTCTTATTCTTAATTTTTTTTCGTTTGGCAATCGGATACAAAATATTTAAATTTTAGCCAGTGTCGAGTAAAACAACGTTGTTTTGGATATGGAAGTCGTCCTGATGATAATGATGGTGTCAATGACAATGCCCTATTCGACAAAGCTGTGGATACTTCACTGAAATTTTACCGGACATCTTGGGAGAACTAGAAAAGTCAAGTTATACTAAATTATTTTAATTTCTTCACTCGTGCACGTTTATCGTTGTGTCTCGTCCGTTTTGTTTTTATTTCGTCATTTAACCATTCGATATAATTAAGAATTTATTTTCTTTATGTTTCTTTTTTATTATATTCTACAGGCCAAGTGTCTTTTTAAACTTTGTTGTTGGCAAAATCATGTTTTAAAAAGTGATCTGATTCTCATTTCATTAATTCTGCAATTATTTATTGAGAACTCTTAACACAAAGGGAAAAAGAAATACATTTAAAAGTCAAAGTTTGTATGAAGAAACATGTTTTTTTTTGTTACGATCAGGCACTTTAACTAACGCTATAAAACACTAAAATTCTATCACGTTGAATAGTGGCAGTGGATAGTTAGTGTTACATCTTATTATAGTTGTTTGTGAAAATTGAAAATCTTTACCTGGGTGTTTGTTGTATTTAACTATAATTTAAATATAGAACAGGAACGGGTACCCAGGTTTCTGGATAACCTGGGTACCTTGGTACTTTCAGTAGCTAACCGTTACGTGTAGCTACTAGTGTATATATTTTTTTAATTATGGCATTTCATTTATTGTCATGATGAGCCAAGCAATCAATATTAAATGATATCATCTGTTTGATCGTTATCAATCAACCATCACTTTACTATCGCCATAAAACCCAACCGCCATCACCTGACCAAGAACAAATACGTTTTTCTTATAAACGTACGCTTTAAGCGCTACATAATTTACAGCGTCGTAAACCGATGGCCGCTTTTAAGTCCTCATATAAAATAGTACAGTTTTGACGTGAGCGAGTTAGCGATGCAGCGGAGCTCATCATTCAGTAGGTGAACATCAAAGGACGCGTGTTTAGTTCACTTGCTCGGCCGATTGTTTATTTTGATGACTTTGTTGCGTTGAGTGAGCTACGAAGTTTGGTATGAGGTGCTGTAGGATTTGTCCGAGATGGATTTGCGTTCTTAATTTGGAATTTCTATTTTGTTTTTAAATATTTTATCGATAACTAGCTGTCCTGGCGTGACTTCGTACCGCCTCAGAATGAAATTTATGAGAAAATGAATTATCTTTATTATTTTTCTTTTAGGAGATTCATCAGGACCCCATGTTTTAATCGTTCAATCATAATAATCGGACCACCCATTTTTGAGTTACAGATGATGTAACGAACACGACTTTTTTATAACTAGCTGCGCCCCGCGGTGTTACCCGACATTAAAAAGTGTGTATGCTACCATATTAATCTGTCCCATGGGAAACATACATTTCACCGGGATAAAAAGTAGCATATGTGCTATTCCAGACTATAATCTATCTCTGTGCCCAATTTCATCCAGATCCGTACGCCAGAACGGCTAATCTGGCGTGATTTAGTAACAAACATACATCCATCCATCCATCCAAACTTTCACATTTATAATATTAGCGGGATGGGATATAATCGTACTTTCAATAAAATACAATAATTTAAAAGAACTGAAACACCTTACATGGCAAACTCCCAAAATCAAATATGATCAGTTGATCCACGAGAGGGTGGCGTGTGACAGAGATTGTCAGAATAACAATGGCCGGCCGGGCCCGGACAATGCGGCTCGTGCGGCCGAAACAACCCCGCGCGATGCTCGGAAAATTCCAACATAGAGTAGTCAAGGGCAGATACGACACTGGTGCTTGAAGAATAGATTTTCAAAAGAACCCCGGAATTATATACCTATGTTAGCAGTCCCAGCGACTTTTTTTGGCTATTTCGAGGGAACTCTAACAATTCCAGTACTAAAATCTATCTTAGATGGGGACCTTGTTATAAATTACACTATTCTTAGCTTCAACGGAATTAACTAAGAGAATTTTGAGATATACCTACAGTTATTTGGCTATGGCCGTGGGAATTCATCAATTGACCCAAATAAACAGTTTGTATGTTATGTTGACCTGGGCCATACACTATCACCATTCTAAGCTTCAACAAAATACGCCTAGTTGTTTTCCATGATGCGCGAACAGACAGACAAACGTTCAAAAAATGGCAACTACGATAATATTTTTTTTTTAAATATGCGGGCACAGACTTTGTTCAACAAGCCCTAGATATAACGATATACCTACTTCGAATGTAGACTTAGACGTCGGTAGAGAAGAATCGTATGAAGGGTGTTTATTTAATCTATGGAAATTGTGTATCTATGGTAGTTGTAGATGAGAAATAGTTGAAAGGTACCGCGGTGCGAAACATACCTATCGGAATACAATGCGGACGGTTTAATATGACGATTTAGCTCGACTATTGTTGTGATAAACTTCACCTCTTAGGTACCTACCTATTATATTATTAATGGAAATAAGGTCTACTTTACCTATCAGTCCTTGTTAGGTTTGTAATTACATAAGTTTATGTGTTATATGTTGTATATGTATATGTTGATTTCTTAACGGATATTATCGCGTTTATTTTAGGTTCTTACGTTCCCGACGCTTTGGCGGCTTTACAACAACCATAGTCACGGGGAGACTGAGGTGTTTGACGTCCTAGTGTCATAGTTGGAACTGGGTTACCCTCATATTTAGTTGTTGTTTGCGGTCCAATAGTGTTCCGTCCGATGGCTCCGAAAGTGTTCACAGTGTCTTGAGTGTCTTAATAAACTATACTAAACAGCAGTTACTAGAATGTAAAACATATTTTCCAATTAGAATAATGTTCTGGCGATGTGGCGACCGGTGATGTGTTTATACGACTATTTGTCACGCTTTTCATTGCTAGTTCCAACGAACGCATTTGTTTATAGTGAATGGTTTAAAATGATAGTTATGACTTACCTTTATTACGTTGAAATATAGATTCAAAGAATCAGATGGGTTTTAATTGTAGGTATTATTGTTCCCGCCTGTCAGTCCTTATAATCACATTCGAATAGGTATCGCACATAAATGAAATGCATCGTGTATTCTAGATTTCTGTTACAAAATTCTAGAGCTTGTTTTTCTCTATTCAGTAAACTTTTTTATGTAAAGAATTTCAAAAGTTTGATAAAAATATATATAAAATAAGGTATTTTTAAATATATGAGTAGACGCAATTAATGTAGGTACTCGGATGATAGGATACTGTAGGTTTATGTTATAAATATACAGAACCCCAAAATCGTTTTCCCACATCATACACCCAATTATATCTCTCGCATAATTCGAATTTGGAATAACAAACATTGCCGCGTCCGCGCATCGTGCGTATTTGTTTTCTTAACATTTTTTATACGGCACACGTGCGCGCACGCCGGGACTAAATCGTAAACCGAAATAAGAGATTCCTGTGTTTTTCTTTGCGAATATTTTTCCACGATTATTATTAATACTTTTCGTGTGTTCAGACTTGTAACGAAGAGGTTAGTATAATGTTAAATTTAGCGATTATGCAATCGACAGAAGATTAAAATGTTTCATTTTAATCTACGTTTAAATTTACCAATAGTCTCACCTTACCAATTTAACTAAGGGTACGAAATAGCCAAATTATTATTATAACTTATAACCAAAATTATAATATATTAGAAATATCTACCACTTCTGTCACCACCAGTACCGGTGAGAAAAGAAAGCATATTACGGCGAGGCAGGGGCTTGGATCGGGGTGCGGGCGGGCGCTCGGCAATTCCCGTTGATTGCCGCCAATTGCCGGCAATAGAGCGCCCGCGCACTGCGAGGTAAGACGGACGAATTAAACGTCATTCACACCATGACCTGCCTTATTGGTAGGGAGTCGAGCAATTAGAGGATCTGTCCATAAAATAGTAAAAAGTCTTCTGAGAACCGCCTGGTCAAGAGTATAAGTTTTGTTATAAAAGTATTTGTTTTTAAAACCAAACAGGATCTTCCAAAGTGTTTCACTGATTGGAATCTTCTTGACCAATAATTGTCGATGGGCTTACCACTGGTACCTGCGGCCTCTCTCTGCGCATTTCAGCTGGCAGAAGCTGTTCCTAATAAATCTGATCAACCTTTAGGCGTTTAGGGCATGTGAGTTATGTAACATTATATTGTCTTCGTGTCTACAAGAACAAAAGCCATCGGTCCTTCTCCTGATCTCTCACCGATCGGATTGCCGTCCCATCCGACTATAAGAGTGAGAGAAAGAGTGCATCTGTACTTGCGCACACGCTTATGCTCCCTCATATCTCCGGCGCAGTCGGCTAGTCTCCAGTTGGCCATCGTGACCAAAATTCGGTCGTCCCCCTGACCCGATATCTTCATTATCATTGTCTCTATACCAGCGTAATAGAGGTATCCACATAAGCCATCAATGTATTGTTACATAAACAAATCCTGACCATTATTAATATACATAAGGTTATGTTATGATATAACTTGTCACCAGATAATACATAATGTTATCTTGTCACCGTTTGTACACAATGTTACACACACATTACACACCTTATACACAACGCGTGGGGGTCGAGGACCGCCAGCGGATGTGGCCAATTGCGAGGCAATAAAGGTGCGTTTACCTCCGACGCGCCTTGAACTCCATCGAGCAGATACGCCGCGCCTTGAACCCGGGATGCTGGGGGAAATGGAGCCATTCTGTCGATTTATACTCAGTCTGTGTGCTTAAACAAAGTGCATATATCATGGCTTTAACGTTGTTATAACATAGTCTATAGCTTATGCTGAGGTGATAGAAGGTTCTGGAATGAAGACCATGAGCTGTAAAACATGTTGGTACGACGGACATGATGGATTACGCTGTACGAGAAGAGAAGAAGTATAGGATTGAAACGGATGGAATTAAAGAAAGAAGAAAAATAAATCTATATAGCTGTAGGTTGATACAGGATGACAGGAATTTGTTCACTTTACATCCTCGAATTCGAGCGGCTTTAGGTATTGTACAGCCATAACAAACGGTATGTTCACGCTCTGCCATTTCAATATTTATTATAAGGAAATAGGTTGAAATTTTCCCAGCAGAAAAATACTAGCACTTGTTCGCTCGGGTGTACTAATCAATGAGTCAGGTCTACCACCTTTTATTGTCGCTTTCATCGGCCGGTGTCCGGTTGCCATCCGCGCCACAATTGAAGCGGAATAGGTAGAATGGCCCTTCGCGTTAATGTTTATCATGAATATTGAACTTTATTGTATTGTCACAAAGTAGTTATTTGATTGGGAGACAGTCTAATGGTGGCAATGATTCTAATTTGAGAGATTTTATAGTGTAGGTACCTTTGTTTTAAAGGATGACGCGTTTGAAGTATAGCTAGGAATTATATTTTATGAGCAACAGCTCATTTAGTAAACGGTTGCAAATGAATGATGGTGTACTTACCTACCTTTGTTATTCTAAAAAAAGTTAAGCCCTGACCAAAAATACAACTGCAATAAAAGTTATATTAAATAACAAAAATACTCTCATAAACTTGATTACTCTACAACTTTCACAATTCATCTAAAAATATGGCTTGAAACTTTTGAAAATATTGCTTCTTCAATCATGCATTGCTGCTTACAAACTCAGAGTAAATATTTATTGGCGTATACAGCTAGTAATGTAAAGCTAATGTCTTCATTGTTGGGCTTCAGGAAGAGGTCGGGGTAGTGGGGCAACGATTCTCTAATAGGGAAAGTTCGATTTTCATAGGCCCACTAGTGCTCACGTTTGATTTATTATCCAAACTGACCACATTACAATTTTATGGAGGAATATGTTTTGTTGGACTCGAAGATACAATGATTTGTATTAGTAGGGTCAACTTACAAAGTATAATGTACCTTATAAGGTACATACAAGGTACAGTTTAATTAAACTATTGGACGAAATAAAATAAATAAATAAATATCCCCAGGCAAACACACCAACTGCCCGGTCCCAAACCAAGTTGTATTATGGGTACCACACAATGGACTGGGGGTGATCCCAGTATATAATACTTATATAGGTATCAAACAGGCATAATTCGGGATATAACATTTTTTGGGCCAACCTATATTTAGATTTAGTCAGTAGCATTAATTAAGTGCATTCTTGGATACTGGCTTTTTACAAGAATTAGGATCAATATGTTTTTTAATTATCTTCGTCAGGTATAGTAATTATGAATCTTCAGTGATGTCACAAAATAATGATGACTTTGAAGGTCTATTGTATACTATCACCCTGTCCCTAAAACATATAGTCCGCTGTCAACACAATCCGGGGGATAAAAATGGGCATAATCGTAAGGAGATCTGTGATGCGATGTGACCGGAAATTAAGACACGGGGGCGGCCCGCCCTGGCGCCCTTCCGTTTCCGCTCGGACATCACCTTGCGCCGTGGGCGAAGGTTGAGATGAATAATCATTATCATAAATCTTGGTGATAGGAGTGTTGGAGTTTGTTTTCCTTGTTATGTTGGGAATAATGTTGTTCTCTGAGGTGGAACGAGGTGGAACATCATTCAACTTTGTATGAGACAATGTAGTTGTATGATCTCATATAAAGTTGAATTACTAACACTTTTTTATCTTCCGATCCATTCATCCATTCAATTATTCAATTCCGTGAGCAGAGTTCTGTTGATTAAAAGCAAAGCAAGTACTTGTGTAAATTTAATAAAATTATTTAACTTTACTTACTTAATACGTCATAACTGAGGTAGATCATATAGCCATGGTGGCTCATTTAGACGGGTGGTACGAGAGGCCGGGAGACTGTGTTGTGATGGGTGATATGGAAAGTAGTGCAGACACGTTTAAAAAAATATTCTGGCTACGCATGACTCATCCAGAATGTGGTGATTTTCTCTATCACAACAAAAAAACATTTGAATGACGTTCAACAAAACTCTCGACTCAACCTTTTCTCATCTTTGAATATTGTTGCGGCAAAAAACATACATATAATTTGACAAACCCCCCGACCTTAAACCCTTCAAATAAGAGGCCATCTTGTCTCGATCACCTTATATTTTCTCGTGCGCCTCTATCAACCCCTCCCCTAGGGTGGGAGGGGGGATATTGGAATATTTTTCATACAAACACGTCTCTACGTGGACACTTCTGCTTGATACAATATTGCCACTGGACAGGGCAGGCTTACATGGAAATCGCTGTCACAGAAAATTTTTTTTTCGCTTGTAATTTGTTTATGCGGGATTACCAACAGAGATTTTAATACTCAAGTGTACATTATTTTAGACAAATATAAGTTATCTGATAGTAGATAATTCAAACTCTAATTGTATGATTTTTACTTACATACCATAACTTAGTTGAATACATATCAAACAGATTTTGGAAAATCCACTATTAACTTAGATATACCTAAAGGATCGAAAATTAGCCTGGGCATGCGCGCTAGTTGCTTAACGTATTTATTCTTTAACTTCTGAGGGAGGCCAAATAAACACGCACAGAACACATTTATGTTTCAATAAACACTTACAAAGGCAACACCGACAAATTAAGCTGACCCATACAAGCAAAGCATTTTTGTATGCAACGCAATTACGCTATTGACCATTTCAATTGGACTAAGAAAACGCGTTGGTGTATTTGCAGGCTTCAATTGTCTATGCAATAACTTATACGTGTCATATCATGAGCCTAATTGCAGTATATAATATGCAGTTCCTATCATAAATGATTCTATTAACTGCCCTTTACGACATCTATAAGCAGTATGACAATTTTATATAACCTACGGCAACACATACATACATCACTGTTTAATGATTTTTTTTTTTATTGAAATAAAACGTATTTTATTGATTTTATCACTTTTATTTTGATGTTTTAACGTTCCCGACGTTTCGGCTTCTTTACAGCTACCATGGTCACGAGAGGACTGAGGTGTCTGACGTCCTAGTGTTATAGTTTGAAATGGGGTACCCTCATATTTAATTGTTGCTTGCGAACTCGATAAAATCTGTAAAATATGTTTTATTTCAATGTGTAGTAATCGCGTGATTTAAGAAATTAATATGTATTTTTTATTTTAGGTGCGGCATGTGAACCAACTGCAAGCCGTAGGTGGTCTTGTCAGAGTCCGCGCTGGCGGTCAAACTTTATATATTTTATATGTTTCGGCGCACCGCACACCGCGCCTGCCCGCCCGCATTTATTATACCAACTTGCTCCCAACTATGGCCCCGATGTGCGGCTTTAAAAGTAGTGTAATTTGTTTGCGGATGACTGTCTGTGTTTTTGAATAATCGTGATTTTCATGTTTGAAAATCATAATATGAGAAACTTTAATGGACGAAATAAAGCGAGTTTCAGATAATACTTGTTCGAATTTGTCAAAGTCACATCACTTACAAATTGTCATTTACATATTTTTCTCTTAACTCTACAACCGGATTGCAACACGACCTCAACTGAGAAGATCCGGTGAGTAAATCAGCGGGCTTGTAATTTTTTTTTTTTAATTGCCATGTTAATTATGAAAAAAAATAAGCCCTACTGTGCAGTCATACTAGGCGCACGTGTAGCAATAAAAATAAATATAATAAAGAAACTCTTATAGTTAGTATAACTTCTTCTTATTTAAGGTCAATGTAGCTCATGAAGCTCTGTTCACCGACTCTTCCTTTTATTTGTCTCGTGTCACTTATTCTTAATCTTTCTCTTCCAGCCTTACCTTCTCAATTCCCCTCTAAGATGATAATTGTGATGGTAGTCTTCACTCTTCTATATCATAATGTGAGATTTTTGGCAAATAAATTTAAATCACTCACATAACAAAAAGGAAAATGAAGAATGTTTTGACGTAACCTTTAATGAACACTAATGTCCGTAGCTCATAGTTATGAGTCAATCTATTTTGTACATACTTACTGTATTTACTATCGCCTGCGATTGTCCAGTGCACACACGATTGCCTCCAAACCTTCATATCTTTTAAGAGTCATCCAATACCACGGGTGTCCTTTTACGAGCGAACCCTAATCATACGGGACCCACCTTGATATCGCCTTAATAAAGACGTCACGAGAACTGCCCTCGTAAAATCCAACGGTGAGATAGCTGGACTTGCAAAAATGTTTGTTTAGTTAGCTTAGCCGGCTGAAAGAAGCTTACTTTTTATCCTTAGAAAAGTCACAAGCAAAACGACTGATAAAGAGTTTTCAAATCTTAATTAAAACAGATTTTTTATTATTATTATTATTCACGTAGACCATTATGTACAGTACTTATGAATCGTCAAAAGGTACAAAAATATGATGTTACTACTTTACCACCCGTTCGGAATGCCGTTCGTATGGAGAAGAACGGGCAAGAAACTCCATGGTTGCTCTTTTTTTTTAAATATATTTTACATTTTTGAGCAATACATTGTTATAGGTATGTGAGAACGATGTAGGAACGGCTAATCAGACTTTAGCAGCAGGTCAAAAAAACAAAGAGTACTAACTAAGTATAAGATTACAGTTAATGCCTACATAGTTCCCACATTTACAAATTACTTATGTAAAGATACATGTAAATGAAACAAATAGGAGTCTTAAAAAAACAGTTCAGTTTTTTTTTCTAATCAAAACATTCGAAATTGAATAAGCAATAACAAGAATATGAAGTCGAATGAAACAGAGTTTTAGAATAAATACGCAATGAAATCAGAAAGGAGGAAGGTGGGTAAGTTCGGACAAGCAAATAAAAGTAATAAAAGCTCGACGGACGGCGCGATGGCCGTCCGAAGCGACATGTGGCTGGCCACTTGCATTTTTTAAAAATAAAATTTGCATACATTTAGGGTCCTTTCATTTCCATGGCGCGGGGTAGCGGACATTTTTAAACAATATTACGGTACCTAAGGAGTTTATAAAGCGGTTTATACCGTCGGTAGGTATGGGGAGCGTCTAATGAAATTGTTTTTGGCTATACGCTCCGCTGTAAACTTTTATTGGGCTTCAAATTTTATTTTGGTTCAGCATCTTGGATGCGTAATCAGTTTCGTAGAATTCGTGAAAATCGTTAAAGAATGATTGCGGCAGTTTAATGCACTATCTAAACATATATTATTACAAAACTATTGTGTATGTCGCCGCGGGAGCATTCACCCATCCAATTAATAACATTGATTAGTTGATTATCACTTAAATTCACAAATAACATTAATTATAGGCCTGAGACTACCATCCTTAACGATTTTTGTTTCTTTGATAGCAGCGCCATCTAGTAGTTTATATCATTACTTATAAGTAATCATTACTGGCGATGTATTTTATTGCATTTCAATTAATCTGTTTTGTTCTAAATTAAAAAGTAAATTTAATAAAGTTAATCTGCTTATAGCTTTGAGATTTTTACAAGTGTAAAGAGTTCAATCAATAATAAGTCATTCAATAAACTGGCGTCACGTGACGTCTTAGGAAGATGGCGCCGCCGGTTGAAATGTTTATCGTTCAAATTCAAGTCTTGATTTATTGTGCGACCTAAATTAATATCACAATGATTCATTTCATATCAGAAAAATAGTAATGTAATTATTCTATATCCAAATAACACATGAAAACCTTTTTCTATTTAATTCCTTTAAAACGGATTCACAGCCATGCTAGAATAATCAAGTTGTGATGTGAATTATTTAACAATTATTTAAATAATTCATCAATAATCCAAGAAATTATAATTAAGCATTATCTATTGTCAAATTAATTATTTGAGTATCATTAAGGTTTATTATGATGGCCAATTTTAATCTAAATTCTGTTACGCACTTCCGTTGCATTGTCGGGTTATGTCATGGACGCGTGTATAAAAGGAGGTGTAACACATTTTAAAGGATTCATTATATAAACTTGTGGAAGTTGTGCTTGGCTGGTTTGTTTTGTGCTCACTATACCTACCTACCTACCTACCTACCGACGGAGAATGGAGGAGAATGCTGCCGCGGGGACCCCCACCGTGTCATGTATATATATCATTCCCACACTCATATTAGAAAAATATTGTTCAATGTCTGAAAATGTCCTCATACCACTGTTTCATTAACACCCATTTAAAATACTTAACATCTAAGTCCCCGTTTAATTACCGAATTAAAAGCACCACCGGCCTGTGAAAGCGTCGCCATACTGTTCACACGTCAGTCAAGTCTGTATCGTTTCAAAACAAAACTACCTCAATGTGACATAGGGAAATCATATAACGAAAAAAATTTACACGATTTTGAACCTTACACATTTAGTAATACGGTGTGAGGTAAGTGGCGTTGTAACGTGTAATGTGTCTCCCACGGTGTTAGATCTATTTACGTGTGTGTTTCAGTGTCTCGGTATTATTGCGCGAACGAGTAGTCTTGAGCTTGGAACTTTGTTTGTGTTTAATTTTCTTGCTAAATCCTGTGATGTTTTGAGGTTTAAACAAATCAATTTTTAAACGTTTATCACGTCTCACTTCTTAGGTCTCGGCCTTCGTTTTGTCGGTTATTACATATTATAAACTCACAAAATTTACAAGTTAGTTTACTTGTAGTGAATATTCTTAAGAGGTACTTATTTAAAAAAATTAAGAATGAAAAATATTTTTCTAAAAATTACATTCTTAATTTAATCTGAATCGTGTCATCCGCGAACGCAGCCATAATAATTTAAAATTACCCGGAACAAACAGACAGACAGACAAACATTTTAAAAAAGGTTGTTTTGGTATAGGTACCGTGTATACATCCAAATGCATTTAGTAAAAAGCGGTTTTTTTAATATTACAAACAGACACTCCAATTTTATTTATATGTATAGACAATACATTTCTTTAATTTGAATTTTATTTTGAATGCATAGAATCTAATTTTCCAAATGCTCTCAAAGCGTTGGTCCCACTATAACATACATTAAGTCGTATCAATCGACAACGAGTAGCCGTATATCATCGCCGCACGTACGTTCACCTCGCTACGACGCGCGTTATTGCGTTTTTTTAAACACACCATATTTTTATTTCAATTTTGCAGGCGGTCGACATATGGCGCCTTTACCCTTCCCACATCATGCACCTGCATATTATATCGACCATATTTTGAGCGGCACAAAGTCGATTTTTGACAGGTTCCCGTGTATGGACAAGTTTGTAAGTGTGTAAGCGTTAAATTAAGACAAGTTAAGCGCGAACACGTTTATGGTAGAAACGTTGAAAACACCTGGAGCGATCCGTGTAACTAAAGCATTTATTCGATTTCGTGGAAATTCGTGTTTTGTTTGTTTTACTTCGCTGTCCAAGTTGCGATATACATATTTTTTTTTATAATTGATGGTGAGTTTCTTGCCGGATCTTCTCAGTTTAGGTCGCGTTCCGATCCGGTTGTAGAGTTAAGGAAAAAATGTAATGACAATTTGTAAGTGCCCCCGTAGGCCTATACGAAATAAATGATTTGACTTTGACTTTGCTTTTTGTGAAACGAAAAAAAAAATTTTATAATCAGAAATTCAGAATTCTTTCAGGTATAGAGACTTTTTATCTGCGTTTGATCTGAGCTTGATTTTGCGCTTTTACAAAGAATTGAACCAAGTATCTTTGTCGTCTTAGGGGTGACAAGAAAAGTATTAATGGACACATTTTTAGTAGAGTTCTCTTTAATTTAGAACAAAAGTACATTACTAATTATTTCTGAGGCAACGCCTATTGGGAAGGCTTCATTGCAAAAACTACCAGTAGATAGGTTTCTTAATATCATTAGCCAATATATTGCGTCAAACACACACATTATCAAAGCAAACATTAGTCGCAAGGAAACAGATCGACTAGCTATGTTTTCACAGCTGACTTCGCCTGTTACACTCATTAGCCGGTTGTCATCGCGAACGACGCGACACTTGATTAATTGCCGACGCCGCCGCCGATCTACTGACAGACAGAATCACTGTATTCATATTATTAGATAATTAAGTATATATATTTTTTGCTATGTATAGTACATTGCCGCTGTTATATGTTATAGCTACTTATACTTATTATTGAACGGCTTCAATGCATATTAAGAAAGTCGCTACATTTACCGTATTAGCAAATCTATTATTGCATCTTCACGGAAACGAATGTTTCAGGCTGGTTTGCCTGTTTGACTGACTCCAGCCAATAGCCAGTGAGGATCGTCCCTACGTCATCATTACGCATATTTCTTCAAGAGACGTGACGTCAGTGCAGCAAGGGAATCAGACTGATGCTAACACAAATAATAAGACGTTATACCAATTTTATGGAAAAAAAAACTAAATTTAAAATAACGAAAGGTAGTGTCTATTACTAACTACTATACAACTATTCGTGATACAGTTACTTACCTCAAAATTATTTTAAAGCTTTTAGTTATATTTCGGTCGTATAACTAGATTCCTTTCTCGTGAGTGGTTAAGAAAACATTTTCGTAGTACCAGGATTCCGATGCCATGGTGCAGCGAGCTTAGGTATATTCGATTCTCGTGGCTCGTTCAGAACCAAGCAGAATTTGTGCGCGTAGAGCCGAGTCGATACAGTGCGGCACGTTCCAGGCACACCACAATTTGATGCAAGTAAGAAAGAAAAGAAACAAAAAACATGACAAACAAGACACAAGATTACATAAACAAACTTATAACTATAAACGGCTTATCATTATTAATTTTAAACAATAGTGTGTCATTGAAATAAAACTATTTTTAAGGATTCTATCGCGTTAATTTTTTGTGTTTACGTTCCCGACGTTTCGGCTGCTTTACAGCAACCATGGTCACGGGAGGACTGAGGTGGTTGACGTCCTAGTGTCATAGTTTGACGGGGGTACCCTCATATTTAGTTGTTACTTGCGGTCCGATCTACGCAGAAAGAGCTCACTGTCTTGAGGTCTTGCAATGGTACGCTTGGTTTTGGATTTAAGATTTAATAGTGTGAAGATTTAATAGTGTGTCAGATACAGTGGGTTACTCATGGGTGTCTTCTGTTCAAGTGAAAAGTATCCCTATATCTAAACAGATCTTAATATGTTTATCCACAAAAATGTTCAGCCTTTATTTTCGGAAAACATGACTATTCCTAACGGCAGACGCGACAGGTGTCGTTGGACCAGGGCTGGCAGACTTAAAAATAAACATCGTGACTGAATTTTAAAGTTGAACATTAACTTATTTGCTGGTATCATCTGGTAGGTAAGTTATGTTCGTATTCGTAGCTGTTGGCTGTCTGAATACATAGACAATAATTTGATATGACGGTCTGATTAGCGCAGTTGGTAGTGACCCTGCTTATTGAGCTGAGGGTCTTGGGTTCGAATCCTGGTAGGGACAAACTTTGTCTGATGATCACAAACGTTTGTACTCAAGTCATGGATGTTTAATATCTATATAAGCAATACTGGCTTCGCCTTCAGTCCATTGTACCGTCATTGGAACCGTATAGTTGGTGTGTTCATCTGGCAATATTTATTTATTTATATCTAGTCGACTCTTCATAATACAATCAACAACAAATAATTGATTAAGTGATAGGGTTCTTGTAGAAAATATATCTCGACCTTAAGCCTGGTTTACATTTGGATTAGTTAAGTAGCATGCCATCTCGCAAAGCAAACTGCGAGCTAAGTCTCTATCACTGTTTGGATAAATTTACTATTACGTGGCAGCCCTGTGCTGTGAGGTGCGCGGGCGCAGGCGCCATGTCGCGCGCTCACGACATCTGTCTTTGTCGCGCACGCTGGAGACACCGCTGCTTTGCCACTTTTTCCAAGCTATTTAATAGCTTTTTTTTGATTGCGTAGGTTTTGAGTGGGTCGTACTAAATGACAAACAAATACCTGAATAGCGTCAGCCATTAATAACGCGGCATGCACCTCACTGCAAATTATTTTTTAAGTGTCCGAAATTATTTACGTAACTATTTTATTTTTTAATGCTGCAATTCGCTAGAAGATTGTATCTGTTCTGCGTCCTATTATAGGAGGATTTTTTTATAAATAGTTTTTAAATAACACTGCGGGAAGAGGGAATTTCGTTATTAAAAAAAATAATTGTATCTAAAGTTAAGTATGAAAATAGGTCTTTACGTTTCCCCTCAAACCAGAAACATCCTAACACGCGTGAAATCCACGTAAAACTCTCCAATTGTTAGCGCAGCGGTTATTAAAAGTGGCCCCTTGGGTCAAAGCAACAGTGTACTGGCGGCAAGCCAACGACCGCTTCGCATTTATCATACTTCGAAGATCACTCAGATAGCCCCCATCGCTCGACAGACATATCGCCGATCTTATAAACATTTTTTACATACATATAGTGGGTGCAGATTGACGGAATGTATAGAGTCGGTTAACGGTGAAAATGTTTAACATTTATATATTTTACAAACTGAGCGTTCGAAATTTGAATTTGGGTTTTCGATAAAGATTACATGTAAGCTAGTTTTTCTACAGTAATGATTGCATGTAGGTAGGGTAAGGAAATATTATGACTGGCAACCGTCGATACTATCATGAGATAAGATATATGATTAATACTTGGCTTTTTAACTGGCTATGGACCTATATCAAAATTAAATTAGACTAAAATTAATGTTATTTACCATCGATATCAAACATAATTTTGTAGTGAACTAATCAAAGCTAAACAGCCACTGTTTTATTACATATCCTTATCATAAATAAGCAACCCCTAATTTACAGCATAATATAATTTCATCAAACGTTATATATAATAGTACTGCGCAAAGCAAAACTCTTGTGCGCAGTACTATACGACGTTTGATAATGAAAGTTATAAAACTTCTATTAATTTAGGGGCAAGTGTTTATTCTTACTAGATATAATAACTGTACACAGCTGTAATACCTCTAAAAGAAGATAACTCCTTGGGTATTTCCAACTATGTTCTAAATCCCTACTTAGATACTGACGTATAATATATTATATGCGATCTGGGAATTCCGTTCGCATATATATTATCTAAACATCAACACTTTACGGCATACACGCGGTACGTTCCCACTGTACCAATCAACGATGCGCATTAGCCCGTCAACAGTTGAGTATGACTACCGTTTTATCAACCGCCCGATCTATCGATAACGTCGTCTATACTCTCATAGAGGTGTGTGATCTCATTGAACTGATTTAACATTAATTTATCGATATAATATCGATTATGGAATATGTAAATTGTGAAAAAGAGTTGCTTACTTTGAATGTAAGATGCTAGCCTCACGTTTTTGAGAATAAAACAAGGCTTATGATTGTTGTTTAGGCCTGACTACCATATTAACGGAGTTTTTCGAGAGTGTTATAGCTACCAATGGATGTATTGGCGATCGCGCCATATTTTATATTATAATAAATGTATCTGGTAAAGCGTAAGATATTTTTCTTACACAATACTTGTAGAGCCACAGCCTTCGGTGTTGAGTAAGTTAAGAAAAGTTGAGACAGATGCATCTATTATTATTTATTTTAAGAGAAAATTAAGATGTCCTTACCATGCGAATAAGAGTCGTTGTATTAATCGACATAAGACCCTGGACTTCTGCTTTGGAGAAAGACTTACCTACAGCAGTGTTCAATTTCTGAAACTTATTTACTCAGGAGCCGTTTACACACTGAAAATAATTCGTCTTTTTAATCTACAATTTAGACAACTACTTATGCAAATTATGGTTTCAAACAAAGAAGAATGAAAGTCGACCCGAATACAAGAGCACATGTGAAAGCCGACGAAAAAGATCACTCATTGAGTGATCTGTATATTATTTAAATATCGCCAGACGAACACGCCAACTATACGGTCCCACACTAAGCAACGCTTTTATTATAGGTACTGTTTAATAGACTGAGGGTGAACTCAGTATTAAATACTTATATAGATGTTAAACATATATGACTCGGGTACAAATATTCGTGCTCATCACACAAAGATTGTCCCTTACCAGAATTCGAATCCGGGACCCTGTATACAGAAAGCAGGGTCACTACCAACTGTGCAAATCAAGCTTTCAAATCTAGTAGATATCATAATATTGTCGACAGCAACTGCATTGTTGTACGGGTTTAACATACTGCATAACGCTTTTACTACTGATACCACATTGCGCTAAAAAGATTTATAACTCCTTAGCGTTTATTAGCTGATATATTTATCAGGAATACTCAGAGATATTACCCGAGTAACCCTCTCAGCCTGTTCGTGCACATAATATCTCGTGTAGTATATAATATCCTCGGAATATCATAAATCAGTCGCTAGGTGCCGCTGGAGCGCAATCTAGCTAATACACGCTTCAAGAAAATTGTTACTGTGAAAAAATGTAATACGTCTTTATGACTACATATCATGTTTTGTTACACACGAGCTCATATATGTAACAGCTTTGTTTATACAAAGTCTTAGAGCCACTTCAAGATAATATGCTCACGTTTCTTAAAAATCTGATAGTACGATAGTCTGATAAACAGAGAAGCATCCTGCACGTATCTATAAGCCGGCAAGAGACAAAAGATAATGTTATGAACACCTATCTCTTGACACGCAGTAGTACGAAGGTCGAAAATTCAATTGAATCCGGACTTAGTTGTCATTAAAATAATAATTCAAGATTACGTCAGCTTATTACTGTCCTCTGCTGACCAAACCCTGCCTTTATCCATAAAATAATACCTAATTAATACTCATAAAAGACCTTATGTAAGCTATACAACGTTTGTAATTGAATGTGAGGTAGGAGAGGATTTGTGTATCTAGGCAACAGAGTTTGCGTCAACGCATACAATAAAAATAATTTACACCAATACGTCATAAATCATGGAGCTCACCGTCCACACCAATCAAATGTTCACAGCTTTAAAAATTTATAAAATTATCCAATACATACACTTACAAAATGCAGTAGAGTATTAATACAGACATCAACATTTTGAGGTAATTTAGCGGTGTTGAATAAATTATAGAAAAATGTACCGCCGATGCCAAGTGCAGTGTCGTTTTAATGACAATTGCCGTATCATGTGTTAAATAATTGTAAATAGCTCCCAATATAACTGAACTGTAAATTATTACGAGGTGATGCAGATGCTGCGACACGCGATAGGAAAGCCGGGATTATATTTACTTGCTGATAAGCATGATAACCCTGGCAAACGAAACTAAACAATATCAGCTAGTTATACCTCTGGTATGTTGAAATGTTTTTTTAAATTCGTATTCACTAGACAGTGTGTCCGACGGCAGTAAGAAAACATTGTCTGCGATTTTATTTAAAGAATTTGGATAATGCCTACTTACATTATGTTCGACGTCAGTTACTAAGTGTTTAATAAGGTGAGTGCACCCATTAACGGCTTACAGTAATTTATATTATTACCGTCACCTTTTCAATCTCAAATAAATAAATCGTACATTAGAACATTGTAGACATATGTACACTAGAAAGTAAAAGACTGCTTGCTGTTGGATGTCGATGTTGATGTCTTGGTATGGAGTGGTCATGACGTTAGTGCTTGAGTCTTCACAGAAGGCTGTTGTCCGTTGTGAGGGGTCACCAATTTAGCGGAAAAGGGAAGATCTTCCAGCCAGTGCCAGGCGGCTGGTATGGCTGGCGGGGCGGCCGCTATGCCCCGACGGTTAATTTGTAATTTTGTTTGAAGGATTAGTACGCTGCTGGCCGATGCGGCCTTTGCAGCTTCACCGGTTTTTTTTTTGGGCGAGCGCATTGTCGGGATCTTGTATATATGTTACTTGCTCGAAAACTCTTATAGCGCGATTCAGGATCGTGACGTCAATTGTCTATTGTTCTGAATGCGTCTGCAGTGCCATCTGCGTAGCTTGTGGTGCGGTTGAAGTGGTCGCTACAATAGTAATGATAGTCTCTCTATTTTACAGTTATAAGTTTTTGGTACTCTATTTAATATAAATCTGCTAAATCATAATAATAATAGCCTTCCTGACCGAAATCCGGTCGCGGCGGCTAATCTCAACGGAGACTAGCCAACTGCGCAGGAGTTATTATAGTGCACAAGTGTGTGCGCACGCATAGGTATACTCTTACTCTCCTCACTCCCCTCACTCCCCTCGCTCTCATAGTCTGATAGGTCGGTTTTCATGCTCTCCAAATCACGAGCGAGTGATAACCATGGTTGTAAATGAGATTCGTAATTGAAATCGGAAATCATAGAGGTGCGAGCCGGAGTTTAAGTTGCGACACTCGTTGCCTAGGCGAGCGCTCTACCAGCATGGCCATCACTGCTTTTATTAACTAAATACTTACACACTAGATAAATACTCTCTCTCTCTCTCTATGGTCGGTCCCTCATGTCTGAGGATCGCGATCATCGTTGGATAGTCCACACTTGGATCGGATGATTAGCCTCCATCGGTCTCTGTTCATGGCGCTTCTGACCACCGAGCTGAATTTGGTTGAAGATGAGTCCTTTACTTGATCGGTCCATCTGGTTAGGGATAAATAAATGGGGATAAATAAAAAGATAAATACTAGGATATGCAATATGCAGCTTTATAATTACAATTCTCTATCAAATATTTTCACAATGCCTCCCAACTATCCTTGCAGTAAAATCAGTTAGGTATTGAGATTATTTACTATAGCAAACATGTATCCAAAAATACCAATAGTCATAATCGTTTATTCACTCCAGAACGGTCCAATGTCACCCCAGCGCCGAATCACCCACAATATCAACACGTTATTTACAATAAGCTTCGGAATGCATGCATTCTTGAGGTGAAACGGAAAATAAAATTGGCACTCGGAATAAAACAGGTATAATAAATAACGACTAGAAGTGTTTACCTTTGGGGACGGACTATTTCGGTGTGCACCGGCCGCATACCGGCACGGACCAACTGCTTTTGTGACATTGTTTTGTACTAACTTTATAAATAACAGAATTAGATTTTCATTGTTCCACGTGTGTTCGAAAGCATAGTTGGGATACATTTTGTGAGTGTTTTCACTGCAACTAATAGATTGTTATTTAAATATATGAGCGATAAATTCATTGAATTAATCTTATTGATTTCTTATATTTACGCGAATACTACACATTGAAATAAATCAATTTTTATGGATTCTATCGCGTTTATTTTTTGTTTTCACGTTCCCGACGTTTCGGCTGCTTTACAGCAACCATGGTCACGGGAGGACAGGTGGTTGACGTCCTAATGTCATAGTTTGACGGGGGTACCCTCATATTTAGTTGTTACTTACGGTCCGATCTACGCAGAAAAAGCTTACTGTGTCTTGAGGTCTTGCAATGGTACGCTTAGTTTTGGATTTCGGGAACGTAAAAAATAAACGCGATAGAATCCTTAAAAATAGTTTTATTTCAATGAATTAATCTTGATTATTTACGAGCAACTTTAATCTACACTGACACGGATCTTAAGATTAAGATTAGAAAACCAACAAATTCATATATTAGTTAACCTTGACCTTAAAAGTGTTCACAACTCTGATAATATGTTTCTATAAATTAGTCTCAAAGATCAAAATCCCAATGCTCCTCTATTCACTAACATTTTAAATATTTAATATCAAAACATCATTAGTACACGTCAGTGGTCTCAGTGAGAAGGAACTCCTTGACAGCTCTCATCTGGGCGTCGATTATGTAGAGTACTCGATATGGAATCATGAATCGAGCGCTAGCCTACATATAATCGGTACTGTGTGTATTTGTGTCGAAACCTATGAAACTATAAAGAATATTTTATGTTTGTAACATATAAGATAGTCGATAAAAATATCGCTGTTAAATATTCACTTATAATTTGGCATTAACTTTATATAGTTAGGTAATGCTACAAATTGCGCTCATATTTAGTTTGTTTGAGGATTAAACGCACGCGCTGTTGTTATTCTTATTATTGCTTATAAAACAGACAACTATAGTTGCGTGTTGCTAGACTATATAGCCTCGCGTGCCGCGGGTAGGTACCTACTTGCCTCGTGACGTTACTCATTCAGTCAATAGACGGCTAAATACTAGTATTTTACTATATACACTTTACCTTTGAAGGACAATAAATACTTTTTTTTTTTTTTTATACATTATAGGCAAGTATTTGATCTCGATCTCACCTGATGGTAAGTGACGATGAGATCTACGATGGAGCATACTTGCCTAGGTAGGAAGGCGGCAGTAGATCGAGACGCTACATTCACTAGGCACATGCAGCGCAACTGATCTGACCCGCCATCCATGAAAAACTTATTAAATATGTATATCGATCGATTATATCGATGGACTTCAGAATAATATATCCCATTCTCAGGCTCTGAAAAAATGGATGGGCATTAGTTCACACGTCTATACCCATTAGTTACATTACCGGCGAGCGTTTTATCATCGAGAGCGAACTCGACTGCCGACCGCATCGAAAATAAACAGCGTGAAAAACTCATAGTTCATCTTGTTAACTGATTATCTAGTGGACCTGATATTAATATTAGAGAGTATCCAAGTATTTTTTAATAATTAATGCCTATGACGACCTACTTAGTTAGCCGGGGTACTTAATTAGGCGATATTATGTAGGTCAACTAGTCCGCTGATAGTGCAAAAGTCAAGGCAATTCTCGTCTTTAAACGATTATTTCGCGATCGTGGATTCTACATTAGTGGAAAACAGAACGGTCTTTTTAAAAAGTAGGGTAATGGCCGCGTACTGACTGATCAAGCAGCCCCGTGATGCGGCTTCGCCTCGCTCAGTCAGTACGTGACTTGATTTTGCTGCCTTACATCAGTTTATACTCGTTTTCAGCCCGACTATTTGTGTCAACTTTGAGTGAATTCACTTTTCCAGTCAAAACTAAGGTTTTCGCGCACTTCTTGTTATGAACGTCTCGTGACAAGCTCGTTCTAGAACTTCCATCAACATATACCTAATAGGATGCCATTTTCATATCTTCATGTCACATCCATTATTTTATTTATAATGTGTATTTATAGAATTTAATATTGCTATTAATTTCTTGACATTGGCAAAATACCCGCTAAGTTGTGGGTGAGGTCATAAACATATCCATTTTATTTCATCGCATTTCATTTCGTAAAGAAAGAAGATATACCTAATACGAGTTATTCCTTATACTGTGGTACTGATATTAGTAAGATATATGCACGTACCTAATACCCGGTAACATAACCCGCCGGTGTCGGTGTCGGATGCTCGCGTCCGGCCTCAGCCGGATGTCGAATGAAAGAGCCTCTGTGCGTCCACGATGAGGCGCGGACGCCGCTCGCCTTTTTTAATTAAGACGTTTGATTGAGGTAAGGTGGCCGGTGGGTGTATTGACATTTGCATTTTGCATATATATATTTAAAATATATACGTCAGTAAGATAATAACCCTTCCGACTGAAAGTCAATCAACATCATGCTAATATCTTTTTCAAAAAGATGATCATTGCTATACGGTGAAGACAAATATCGTAAAAAACACCTGCTTTGGAAACTAGTGTGAAGTTCGCTAACGTGCACTGGGCTAACTTGGTAACCTATGGCCCGCACCCACCTCGAATTAAGAAGTTGTGTGCACGGTATAATAATGGCAAAAAACTCGCTCTGAAAATATGGCGAAAGGTGGGTAGATACTGTGCATCGCACCTCTGCCTACCCCTTTGGAAATTACAGATGTGATTTTAATTTTAAAACGACAGTAATTTCATCGCCGCAAATATTACTTATTTTATACTTAACAATCCAGCCATTTGGCCACGCAAATGGCTGGATCCAGACCGACCGCGACTGTGGTGTAGATCCAGCCAATGAGAAGTGAACACGTCGCAATATCTAATCTCCGTGTACCTATAAATAGGTATCCGGTCCACGTGCAGCGTCTTACACGCCGGCGGGATAACGCGCCCTAATTATTGATAAATGAATAGAAGTCTATTTATTGTAAACTAGCTGTTGCCCGCGACTTCGTCCGCGTGGTATCTAACAAAGACTCAGCCGTTGGCAACAGCCTGCTCGCGTTCTGATCCCGCGGGACGCATTGCAGATTGTTGCTATCAAACTTGAATCAGGCGCAGCGCTGCAACATTGGTTTTTTTTTTTTTTCGAGAGATCCAATTTTTTTTTCTAAAATAAAAGTAGCCTATGTTACTCCTTGTTACATCAGCTATCTGCCAGTGAAATTCCCGTCAAAATCGGTCCAGACATTTCAGAGATTACCCGGAACAAACAGACAGACAGACAGACAGACAGACAGACAGACAGACAGACAGACAGACAGACAGACAGACAGACGGACAGACAGACAGACAGACAAAAATTGTAAAAAATGTTGTTTCGGTATAGGTAACGTGTATACATCCAAATGCACTTAGTAAAAAGCGGTTATTTTAATATTACAAACAGACACTCCAATTTTATTTATATGTATAGATGACAACACAGATACTCTAAGTCTTCTAAGACTATGGGCTCATAACTTAATCGCAATGGAATCGAAATTGACACTTGACTATCATGACCGCATTGCTATTTCATTGCCAGTTAATTGTATTTACAACCTGGGGCTCAGATTGTATGGTTTTTGTTAAGCGCTTAGATTCGTATGTATATAGAAGTATTTTAAATATATGTCCGCCAACCCGCCCTGGGCCAGCGTGGTGGACTATGGCCTAATCCCCCTCGCATTGAGGAGAGGCCCGTGCCCAGCAGTGGGACATTAAAAAGGGCTGGAATTATTATTATTTTAAATATAGGGAATTAAAATTATAACTCTAGATCACGTGGATATTGAGGACCTGATCAGCTCAGTGGGTAGTGACCCTGCTTTCAGTGCTGCGGGTCCCTGATTCGAAACCTGGTAGGGACTAACTTTGTGTGATTAGCACGAATGTTTGTACCCAAGTCATGGATGTTTATTATCTATATAAGTATTATACACTGGGTTCGCCCCCAGTGCATTGTACGGTACCCATAATACAAGCGTTGCTTAGTATGGGACCGTACAGTTGATGTGTTCGTCTGGCGATATTTATTTAGATAGAGTCGACAGTCTTCACGTTAGGAGAGTAACGATAATTTTAAACACAATAGGTAGATTTATATCTACCATATTATACTATAATCTACCATACTATACCATATTCTACCATACTGATTAGACTAGACTTAAGTAACGGCCCTCTTTTATAGCACACGATAAGCTCAGAATTATTACCGTACTAGCTGACCCGACTCAACGGACGATGTCCTGTTCAAATCCCAAAAAAAAAACATTTTCAGTCGCCCCTAATTTTCCAGTTTTTCGGACAACTTTCACAATTTTTGTCCATGGGCACTGATAACTAATTAATATCTTATGTAGTTTCTGTAGTAGGTTTATAGTAGTTCAGAGTAGTAGTTGGTAGTAAGTTCTGTAGTAGTTGGTGGGGTAGGTAGGTTAGGTATGTATCTAATTGGAACACGTCGAACGTCGCCGGCGCACCGGCAGAACCATTGGCGGAATATACGCCTTAGTTATCAAATAACGTGATATTATGATAACGCGCCATATAGATAAATGGGACTATCTTTTAAAAAGTTAACAACAATAACATTATAGTGTAGTATGAAATTCAAATATTAAAAAAAATGTACATTCCGAAATTAAAATTATCTTAGTAATACCTACATAAAACATTCAATGTTTGTATAAAACCCACAATCAATTTAAAAAAAAATAATTAGGTGTTTCTAGATCGGTAATTTAGTATCAGTCACCCAAAGATATGTCAGAGTTGAAATTTCAACGGTCACAAGTTAAATAAATAATAAACACAATAGTTTTTCAGTTTCTCGTCACGTTCTCGTTCGCAGCTGCGGTCACTACACGCTACTTGACGCTAGATGGCGTTAGTAGGCATATCAGAAACGAATGCAGACTGCGCGTTCTTGCATATATGTTTTTCCTTTTTAATTTCATTCCTGGTAGTAAGCTCTCTAAAAATCTAAACTAGGTTTGACCCCCATTCATATTAGCTTAATTTAAGAGCATTTTTGAAAGTTAAAATATATTTTTTTTAATACTGGTAATGTTTTCCGGTAGTTACAGTTTATTTTACATACAAACATTACCATTAGGTACTATAAACTCGAAGGGTGTCATATCAGAGAAATTCCAAGATGATTGGACACACAAATAAAAATTAATGTAAGTATAAATTGTAACAAGCCTATATAATACTAGGTATCATAGTTCGAAAGCATTGGTAGGTATAAATATTATCATTTAGTTCGGACAAAAAAACACTCAAACAAAAATAAAGCTATTTTTAAATTACACTTGACAACTTTTGTTAGCGCAGTTGGAACAGACTCTGCTTTCTGCGACTAGGGCCCCGGGTTCGAATCCTGGCACTGACAAGCTTTGTGTGATGAGCTTGAATGTTTGTACCCAAGACATGGATGTTTAATATCTATATAAGTTTAATATAGTACCGGGTTCTCCCCCAGTACATTGTACGGTACCAATAATACAAGCGTTGCTTAGTGTGGGACCGTATAGTAGGTGTGTTCATCTGGCGATATTATTATTATTTGTTCAAATGTTGATAAGATCAACATACCCACCGAACTGTCACGTCCACATTATTGAACCACATAAGGTGAACCCCGATAATCCAAATTTCTGAGAACACACATCATACCTTGTCCCACAATCACTAATCATTTCATTCTTAGAAGCGGCACATGTGCCACAAAGGTCATTTTTTATATAGGGACCCATTGTACTGAACTAATAATATTCAAACTTAACACATTGCATTAAAGTCCAGTTTAAATTGGAAGACTAAAACTCTACACTATTCCTTCAATCGATTATGGTTACTATTCCTTTTGAATAAGGTTGTCTGTAAACAGGTAAATATTGAGCTTTACCTGAGCAAGGTGGGGCCATGTGTGGGAGGTTTTGTTAGTAACAAAATAATGGCGGTCCTTTTTGGGTGGGAAAAAATGATATTTGATACAGATTTTAGGCAGGCCCGGTAGCGGTGGAGTACAAAGGATCAGACTAACCCAAACAAAATAATGAACGATGTTGCATTTAACCATTAAGATACATTTGGTATTTATTGATTGTTTTTTTTTTTCAATGGATACATTAATAAATCCTATCTAAAGGGATACTGCAATGACCTATATCCTTTATCCTTTTTGTCCTTTTTCCTTTTTTTGTAATTATTTTTTTATGCTCGTTTCAAGTAACATACAAAAAAACACACTCACACCTGAAACTCGGAACTATACATAGTATACCCACAATAATTCAGCATCAATGTAATAGGGAAATTTTCTAGGTCCAGATAAACCGCCTAATATTATTTGTATTGTGAAATTATTTTCATAATTGGTCACTCCTTGAAAGTCCCTTGGGCTTGGTGAATGGTAAGAAATATAAACTAATAATAAGCTCTTTTAATGACCCACCGTATGACATGGGCTTCCTATCTATATCCCTATGCGAAAGTGATTCATGACAAAGCTCACTAAGCTCACCAGCTGACGACACAGATCTTTTTTGGCCATGCAGGTTTCCTCACAATCACTTTCCTCAAGTAATAATCATGACTGAAATTGAGTTTTGCTCATGAAATCCGGAAATTCCTTGACCCTTGTTACCAAAGCGAGCGTTCTAATTCGCTGTCGTTACTGAAAATTCATTACTAAAGTTATTGAAATAATACTATTTTTAAAGATTCTATCGCGTTTATTTTTTGTTTTTACGTTCCCGACATTTTGGCTGCTTTACAGCAACCATGGTCACGGGACGACTGGGGTGGTTGACGTCATAGTGTCATAGTTTGACGGGGGTACCCTCATTTTTAGTTGTTACTTGCGGTCCGATCTACGCAGAAAGAGCGCACTGTGTCTTGAACTACTTGTCTTGTACTAAAGTTATAATAAAAAGACGTCTTAGATATACAAACATTAGGAAGAATAATAATATCTCTTGCGTCACAAGACGCTCTATATCAAAAGCATAGTGTTCGGTGCCGTGAAACGGTGCAGAGATAACCGCAGCTGATCCCGACCCCACTTCCTTGGAACTGGGTGCACGTTATCTGTGTAATTGACGGCTCGCGTTCTTTAGGTAAGTAAATAATGTGATGATAGATATGTCGTGTCAACGAATGGTTACCAATCTGATTGGAAGCTGGATCCAGAATATTCTATCGTACGTCGTACCAATTAACTTGCTGTATAATAATGACCTAAGCCAGCCTTTCCCAAAGTGGGCGATAACGCTCCCTTGTGAGCGCTGCAGGCCTAAAGGGGGCGGTAAGAGACCCTGAAAAAAATGGGGGCGTTGTGTAGACGTTTACAATAATTAATTTAATTTGAAGTTATAGTGGTTTTATAAGTAGGTGAAAGAATGGGGGCGCCAAGAAATAATTCAGGTAGTAGAAAATAAGAAATAATTCGGGTAGTATACAAAATAAGTTTGGGAACCCCTGCCCTAAGCGATTATATACTAACGGTTTCTATAGCAGTTATGGGATGCGTCAAATGTACGAGCTTAGTGGTATTGAGCGATGCCAGCATACCGCAGTTAACCGTACCGTAAGATAACGAAGAAAACTACCAGTTAAAACCCACAGTTAACTCATTACTAATTTAAATTTTAAAACAAATCAGTGTCAGCAATATAAATAAGGTCTAACAAAATTAATGTACTTACAATGATTTGAAAGGTCAATTGGTAGGTTATATAGATAACATTTATAAATAAAACATAGTAAAGTATGTTATAAAAATAATTAAAACTATATATTCACGTTAATGGTATAAGTACGAATACTTCTAAGTTGAAAAAAAAACAACAATACTTACAAATAATTATATTTTTAGGTATATAAACTTGATCGGTATGACGGATTTTCACGATTAGGTAAAAACAATGTAAATTATTTGACTCCTTCAAATATTTATATAATTTTTGTTACACCATATAAACGTTTAAGTGAGATTATGCAGCATCTCAGTCATCCAAACTGATTGAAATTAACAAAATAATCTGATCGTCTTACATGCCTGTTGCATGTTGCTAGGTGTCGTAGCTATTATAAATTACATTAAAGTTCTGAGTACATAAATCAGCATTGTTTTAGAATTAAAATATAATTAATAAATCGGAACACCGACGTAGGGTTGCCAGCCTATCAGTCTTCTACAGAATACGTTTCGGAGTGTGTGCGACGAAATTACACGAATTAATTCCCCCATCTCCATTCTATCGTCGGTCGACAAGACGCACGGACAAGTGTCCTCCGTACACTGTGGACATACCTTCGGTACGTATTAAGCGTTTTGCTTCTACTTTCATCGTGCGAACTTCCAAGGAATGGAACACGCTACCGGCGTCTTTGTTCCCCGTTGACTATAATCTGGGTGTTTTCAAGTCGAGAGTAAACAGGTACCTTCTAGGCAAGTATGCTACATCGTAGATCTCATCGTCACTTACCATCAGGTGAGATCGAGATCAAATACTTGCCTATAGTGTAATAAAATAATAATAATAATAATAGTAAACAGCCAAGGTGTGTTTTATTATGCACTCGCACCGCGCTATCAGAGGTCAGTCCGCTACTAAAATTGAACAGCGTCGTGTCCGATAAACCCTGTGACGTTTCTACGCTCGCTGTTATCAGAGGAGTTTTTAAACAAAATATTGATAGCGCTGGTGAGTGACCTCGTTGGTTATTAATTGCTGAAATTATTCGTGAAGGACATTTGTTTATAGGTAAGAGAACAACAGGCGGATGTTAAAAGAATGTATTATGGTTTATTATTTAATTACTATAATAAAATTATAGAAATAATTTATGTCGAAAGACACGACATACAAATGTTGGTATTTTTGACTGCGCAATGTATCTAAACTACGCAATAATAACGAACATTTTCGCGTGATACCTGACTTATGTGAGTGGCGAGCGTATCGAGTTTTAGTTTACATTGCAGTTTTAGCTTTATATTAGTAATCATGTATTTTTGGTATTTAAAATCACGATAACTTCTACTATTATTTCATGGCAAAATCATTTGAAAAATAGTGAAAAATAATGTGTATAAGTCATGAAAATATCGACTTACAATTTCAACTCAGTGGAGGTCTAGAACCACGAGCTGAATCCATGGTATCAGGTTTTCTTTTGAAGCCACTTACATCCTGTATACGTACTATAACATACTGTTATAATATACGCTGTATGTACTTCTCAGTGGAGGTCGCGTTCTGATCCGATTGTGGGGTTAGGAAAAAATATGTAAAATTACAATTTGTATGTACTCCCGTAGGCCAAACGAAATAAATAATTTGACCTTGACATCAACTGCTGGAGTATTATTAAAGTGTATCGTAGCCATGGGCCTGTCAGCTCACATAGCGTCAATGTTCTTCAAAATGTATCTACTATAACACCTTTTTTAAAAGAGTACCTACTAAGTTTCTCGCCAGCTCATCTCAGTGCATGCAGCATTCCGAACCAGTGGAACTTCTGACTGTTTATAAGTGCTTTTTAGGCACCATAAATAAAAAAGAACCTTTTGAGTGGGCGGAGTTGATTGTTGGTCAAGATGACGAATAACCCGTAGCGGTGACAGTATTAATTTGTTGTAATAGAGGAGCTGATTGCATCAGGTGTCACAGGCCAGAGCATGTTTGGGGTCGCATACTAGTTCATTATAGCTATACTTACACGTGGAACGCAGGTCAAGAAACCGAGGCTCAGTGTTATTCATATTACAGGCAGATATTGCGTGTTTATAAGTCCACGATGAAGTTATGTGCGGTATAGGTAAGTACGTTGTAATAAATTTTGTCATGTTCGTGCAACTCTGTGAGTTTCGCTGCGTATCGTGCAAAACGACTTAACGGATTTCAATGAAATTCAATTTCGGGAATATTTAATCAGTTATTTTCTATGATCATTTATTTAGTAGGTCGCGTTCAGATCTGGTAGCAGAGTTAAGAAAAAATATGTAAAATTATTTTTTTAATGTAGTCCCGTAGGCCTATACGAAATAAACTTTGAATTTGAATTACCTTATGAATTGAGATTAGATTAATAATAATTATAGCTTTTACGTTTGGGGATGCATAATGGGAGATATTTAATATTGTTCTATTCGATTGTACTAGTCCCTAGATCATGATCATTCTACGAATTCCGAAATCTTCATCATAATAGGTCGGTAGATCTTGTAGTAAAATACAATGTAGGGAGGCCAACAGTGGGCTAATAAAGTGGAATGACATCATGATACCGTTAAGAAACCCGAGAGCGGCGAACCCTAGTAAAGTCTTTTCAATCAAAGGTACTTTCCAGTGTAATTGATTGAGTGAATCCGTACAATGTTACCTTCTATATCTACGATAAGGCAACATTCACACTTCATGGAGCAACTAATAAAAACCATTTTGAAGAAATTTTTAACCAACCAACTTTTTCACAGATATGTCTGTTACTTACCTGTGATATGGCTACTATAACTTTCCTAAAAAATAAACATTAAAGCAATATTACAGGTAGGTAATAGACTTACCTGTGTGATGGTTGGTATCTGTAATATAGCTACTGAAACATAAAAAAGCATTGTAGAAATATTTGATTATCGTGACGCAATATCACTTCAGTTCAAGACTACATCAATCATTACTTAATGTTTGTAACATAGCCTATGATAAATATATTTTTTATTTAAATCTTCAATCCATCCATTTCTTACCAGCTGCTAAAGTCTGCCTAGCCGTAACTACACTGATTTCACATACCAAAAACAATGTGCTGCTCAAAAATGTAAAATATCTTAAAAAAAAAAGCAAATATGGAGTTTCTTGCCCGTTCCTCTCCATAGGCATTCCGAACGGGTGGTGAAGTTGTAGCTTAGCATTTACTGCAAGCAAGTACTGTACTTAATGGTTTACATGAATAAAAAATATTCTAATTCTGATTAGTCGTTTCTCTGTGTTTATTTAATCAGTCACATTCCGTTTTCGTAATGTACGTACCCTTAGGCTCCTTATCAAGCCTTCAAAGTATTCCGTTTTAACGAGGTATTAACAGCCAAGGAACAACGCTACTTTGTTGACGAATAGTCCTACGTTTAATTGCCTACTTCAATGAAGTAAGATTTTAAAACTAGCCCGTTTTACGAGGGTGCCAATGAATTATGTTGGAGTCATAAAAATGAGAAATAAAATGTGTGGCTGGAACTACAGGTTGTTGGTAGAATGTATTTTTTATGTTGCATCGGCGTGTATGACATATACCTATGAACCTAGGACTCCTATCTATAACTACCTGTCCCGGGGAATGTCGTACCGCCTCAGAATCAAATGTATGAGAAAATTAATTATCTTTGTTTTCTCATGTTTTAATAGTTATTCTGCTATTCGGGGCGGAGACAAAAATATCATAAAATGGAACCAGTCGTTCTTGAGTTATAAATGGTGTAACTAACACCACTTTGTTTTATATATACCTATAGAAAGATAGATGTAAGTAATTGGGAAGATCATAATTATTATTAACGATTCATAGTCATATAATAATGGAGGGAGGTGTTAAGGCAGGTGCGTCACTTCGTCAAAAACTTAATGTAGTTTTACTGACTAACAATAATAACTTCAAAGCTACATAAAAAAATCAAGTAGCTACGTACCTAGTAACAACATAATATGTGGATATATACCGAACCAGACACCTTATATTCTGACCACTACAGTATTGCAATTACACACACATAGCACATAGTACCTATGCGCTAACGACACACATACAAACAATGTAGGTGTTTCTAACTACACCTACACACGGTGACGCACACACTCATATGCACCGATGACGTCACCCGACAACCTGTCGCCCGCGCCGTGTAATTAAACCCGTCCAAGGGTAATAGAGACGGGATGGTATCGATGAAACGCAAATATCGACAAGTGTTGAAACAGTTGGATTTACACATTACATTTTAGTTTAACACCTTAAAGGACGATTTAATAGTGGTCCATAAAATAAAACACACATAAAAAAACCGTAAACATGGAAACAACTTTATTTTGAGAAACACCTTCATCAGTGTTAAAAACAGTAAGCTAAGTTTGTACAAAGAATTACCATTTCACATACTTTTTGATTTTTCTTTTGTTTTAAAATAATCTATGTTGAATATTGATTTCTTATATTTACGCGAATACTACACATTGAAGTAAAACATTTTTTTAAGGATAAGATCGCCTCAAACTATGAGACTAGGACGTCAAACACCTCACTCCTCCCGTGACCATGGTTGCTGTAAAGCAGCCGAAACGTCGGGAACGTAAAAACGAAAAATAAACACGATAAAATCCTTAAAAAATTGTTTTATTTCAATATCTATGTTCAATATCAACGGGTTAATAAAAAAAACAAAATGTCATTGAAAATCCATAAATTAATTCAAAATTCGAACATCTCGATGCAAGGTGAACGTCCCTATAACCGACCCCCGCGGCACGTCGTTTTATTAAGGCGCGTTTTTTGTGCGACCACACGTGCGCGCCATACCTCGCTGCGAGCCTGTCTTGTCTGACACGATATTATGTATCTGTTGTTACTATTAGTAGGTATGCTTCATGTAATTCTAGGCGATAATAACATTGCGCTGTTATGGAATATTTTAAAATAAGAACAAAAATGTAGCCCAGAAGGATAAAAAAAACTATAAATTTGGTTACCAGCTCTGCCTATATTGTATCTTGTTAGCTATGTACAAGTCTCGTAAAGCCAAACAATAACGTACGCACGGAGTGTATATTGTTGGTATGTGATGTAGACGGGTACCTATGCAAATACAAACTAAATTCACATTAAATTTTCAAACAAATATCAGAAAAATAATACCTTATTCAATATTCCAAACGATTTTTACGACACCCCACAACTCGCCAACTATACGACAATGTCGTCTAACTGAGTTATTCTATTTTCCTGCGTGTAAGATTGCAGGCTGCAGTAAAATAGTTAGAAAATAATATGACAGTGGCGGCCGGCGGCGGGAGATTGGAAAACTTGGGACGAACTATCCGTTTATGGCTTTGGAAGTTTGTTTCCAGCGTTGGATTTGTCGCCTTACCTACCGTGATGGCGGGTAATGATCATAACGTAGGTTCAACTTTTGTTACGTCGTATATTGGCTGGTAAAAGATTATCAATAGAAAATTTGCTAGGACGATAATTAGGGCTATCACCCTAAAATGTAGAAAGTACATTTAACCTCGAATGAGGATTATTTAAGTTTCCTAACTATAAATTCTTCTGTTACTATGGATATTTTTATTATGTCGTACAGGAAGACTTTCCATCTAGATATGTATAACAAAGGGTAACTCATGAAAAGACCTAAGATCTTCAGTAAAAAAACAACATAAATTAGATCCCTCTGAGCCTAATAAAGACGTCTACATCAACTGCCAATATAATGTCTCGTCTAATTTGATTAAGCGGATAAAATATGTTCATCGTTTACATACAAATGGTCGTTTCCACGGTCTAGAAGAGTACAGGGCTCGTTTGTGTTGTTGTTTGTTTGTCTGTAGAGATAAAGCTACGTGACTATCCCATATAAAGCTATTTGCATAAAACAATCTGCTAAGTAGCTGTCGTACGTGTGAATATTTTAAGTGTATTCCTCGCGTTTACTTATTTGACTGTAGTCTTTGTATTAGGTCATTAAGTAACATATATAAGAAAAGTGATGCTTGGGCTATATGCCACGCGGTTTACGCAATTACATTGACATGAATGGTAGATGACAGCGCTTGCGGAGGCTGGGCGAAGCAGTAAAGCAGTAAAGCAAGTAGTAAGTAAATCAAGCATTTTTCACGGGCGAGTAACATGCTACTTGAGTGAATTGTATATCTCAATAGGTTGATCAGTCAGTTACTACTAATGAAGCAAGTGACCAATATCCGCACACACCGATCGAAATTTTAATAAGTATCTAAGATTGCCATTGTGAAAAGAAGATCGTTGTTTTTTTTTATTCCATATAATCACAACTGTAATTAAAGTCTGATTTTGCATGCCTGTTGAAGGCTACGCAGACGCAACATAACAGTAGATACCTGGGCCTTTGTAAATAGTGTTACACAAACCCTTTCTGTTCATAGCAAAGACCTTGATGTGCCCACTTAGTATATCTCCATCCTACATAATTGAACGATATTCGGAGCCACCTCGGGGACACGTCACGGCCTATTACCGTAACAGGATACGTCATTAACAAGCTTTGATGACGTCACGCCGCGTTAGCTGGCCACAAAGACCGGGCCACTTTAGGTTTAGAGTGAGACAAAGTGGGTCAAGTTGGAGTTCAAATAAACTTAAATAGCTTTTTAGATAACAATTAAAAGAGTTACAAATATAACTACCAACTAGTTGTACTCTACATCGTCATGAAGTTGTTTTACGTGCTCCTCTTTAAAATATAATACACACTTTGTACATTATAAAGTAGTTAAGAATGACAAGACCAAGCTGAAACCATACTCTGTATCTATTTGATACAAAAATGTTGAACTCTACTCAATGTGTGATTTCAAACTCTCACAGGCTGCTATTTCAGGGCGATATACAAGCTAGATGCATAAATAAGATAATAATAAATCAAACATTTTAATTCCAAACCATCCAAAGTCCCAGTATAAAAACAAACCGAACGGTAGAGTCGTGTATTTCCCGTAACTTTTTCGTGTACGGATTTCATGTTCGGTTTGGGCACGGGAAAAAAGGTGCTAGAGTTTTTGGAGCAAGTTTGAAATGAATTCACGCGCGCTGTGGCGGCGTAAAAAAACTGTGTCGAGAGTTGGAGGTCGGTGTGAGGTGACCCTTGCCCGGTGTAGATGTAGAGATAGGGTTGTCGATACGAATCTGATAGGACGGCTTTCATTTGTGTATATTATAGAGGTGATATGAATCTAGTTGATAAAAAGATATATTTTTTCAATGTTGGTGTGCTGATAAAGTGGAGGAATGACAACTAACAAATTAATCAAAAATTAGGTACCTATGAGAATCAACATTTTGAAATAATACCCAACCTTTACATAGGTATCGCTATCAAATATAAGTACCTACCTATAGTATACCTATAGTAATATACATATTTTTTTACCTAGTGTATCTAAAATAATAAATGCGATAAAATCAGTAACATTAGTTTTCTTTCAATCTGTACCTAGCTATTTACTTTTACCGTAAAATAATATATTTTCAAAACTTTTAATTTGTTTTTATATCATTTTCTGTAAAGTTAATTGCAGCATATTTGTCGTACAAAAAGCTTGCACTGCGCTGCAAAGAGCAGCTTATTAAAACATGTCCGGGGATGGAGCAATGTCTAATTTTCCGGTTTTGCCCGCGCAGATTGTTCGCCGCCCGCGGGACGACCCGTCCTAACTTACACTACATAGAAACAGAGTAGGTACATTTATATTCACACTGGTAGATGTGGTTAAGGAGTTAGTATTAAAATATTTGAGCTATTGATTTGTATAAATATCTGAGGTAAGTTTGAAAATATAAAAGACGATCAAGCTTGCAATATTGTTATCATGTCGGAATTTAATGACTTTCTCAAGGTTTGTGTATTCATAAGGATGTGCAGGTTCAGATGTCACGTCCTAGCGTTCATCATTGTAGCGTTAACAATTACATAAGCAGAATTCATTGGAAAAATTACCTTCAGAAGCCTGAAATAGTTATCTATGTTAAGATAGGATGGCTACAAGCAGAAACAACTGCGCGGAATTCATAAAGTCTGGAGCAAATTTGAATTTTCCAATAGGTGCACTTACTTAAGATAATACGATGTAAATTTTCGTGCTTCGATACACTACTGAGATTCAACTTGATATTTAATTACGTTGCGCTATCAATGTGACTTAAAGCTTTTAAATGTAGTTCTTAGAACCAACATTCTGAAAAATGTAATCTAGTCGAATATGCTGCAAAATACCTAATCCTAAGATAAATTAGTAAGTTGCTGGTTCAAGAATGTAAGATTAAGATAATATCGCCAGACGCACACATTAATCGTACGTATATCTAAATATATTCCCATGATATGAAAGATTTATAATATGGTTAGATACCATTCTACAAGTTGAAAATAATCCCAAGACCACTACCATAATATAAACCTTGAAAAATGATCATTACCAAAATAGTATAACTGATAATTAATTATACAAAATAGAGGTATTCTCAGTAGGCTAGTACCCAAAGTAATAATGTACCAACTTCGATAGAACGTTTGACCAACCACGACCAGCAGAATATTAGGTAGGTACTACATAAATGATGACTTGCGTGCCTTCTACGTATTTCTGCAATAAGTCATCTGTATATTGCTCCTTATTCATAAACATAGCACCTATTAATTTGTAAGATAAACCCAGCAACAACAACATCGGTCCTGAAAGTTATAACGAGCGCCCGTAGCCGGCGCAAAACATCCAGGCGAGTTTCCGTTGGTAGAGCTGGATGAGAGAACTTACTTTTACGGACGTTTTTCAGAATAGTTGCTCTGGAAATGTGAATATCAATGCCGGCTGCCCTTATAATGCCTAGGTACACACGTACACAGTCTGTAAGTCAAGTCAGCCATGTAGAGTGGGTGATAGAGCTACCTACTTGAAAGCAAGGCAAAAAAAAGAATAACCATTACCTGCTCTCGCTCATAATTCGCTAAGCAACTGGACTGATATTAGAAAATGAAACCATTAACTTGAAGGATCACGTGAAAGCCTATTTCTGTATCGTTTCGTCCTTATGTTCCAACTAACATTTCCATTTAAAATTCTCCATTATTTATATTTAAAGCCACGTCGACGCGGGACGTCAGGCCGCCATTTTTTCACCCCCCCCCCCCCCCCACCCCCCTCTCGCTACACAATTTGTCTTCAAACTTGCCTCGACCTGGGCGCCCCCCTACTCCCGTGTAATCAGGCTCTCTCACCCCCTCCCTGCTATATACGGCCTTAGGTGACGGACGTGAGGTGCGGTTTGAGCTATACACCTACCTACTGCGTTTATGTAAGGAGGTACTCTACCTAAGTAAAACATGCAAAGGTTTGGCTGTGTTTGTGTAAATAACAATTACAAAAGTAGATGCCTGAGTACAGTACCTACAATACACTGGAAATAAAAAGAGGTTTATTTCCTACACATGGCTTAAAAAATACACAAAAATTGATAAAACATTTTGTAGGTATGCATTTAAGGTTGAATGTTGTACAGCAATCGTATATCATTTGATTGTCGTTACTAGGAGCAACTGCTCAGATATGTCAATTACAGGAATACGCCCTTATTGCATTATAAGTGACATTGAAAATATTAAGGAAATGGATCCCATATTAATACTTAAAACTCTACATTTTGCAACAAAGGAACATCCTTAATACCTATACATACACATAACCATTTTAGAATGCTCTTAAATCTTTGTCCCCGAGCGGAACATCCGCACATAAACAAAGAGGCAACATTAAAACGCTCCGCACAGAACATATGTACCGGTACATAGCCGCCGAGTCAACGCTCTCTTTGACCTACTTCCGGCGACCTACATACGCCAACCAATACCTGCGATACCTACGCACCTCACAGGTAAAACAGGTTACCCGCTCTACCATTGGAAGATACCCAGCCAACCCGCCAATGGCTTCACCTGTCCCGTAATGCGGCAGGTGCGCACAGGTGCTTGCCAGCCGCCTCCGCACAGACCACGCCTCTTTTTATCGAGCTGCGCAGGTGAGCTGCGCGCTGATTGGTCGCAGCAAGGTGCGTCACAGGTACAGGTACGTTACAGGTGCGTGGTGCGTAATTTGAATGCGGAATCCAGTTGTGCGGGAGGTAGAGCGGTGTCGCGACGTTTTTTGTTAAATTCTGTGGTGATTGTGGATAAAAAATTGTGCGCATGTGTTGGTGCGATTGATGTTTCCTTGAGGTGCTCTAAATTTAGTACTTAGGTGGGCGCGGCGCGTCCTTCGAGAAGGTCAGGTCGGGGTTGCGGCACTTGCGAGGTATGTACTATGTATGTTGAAGTTACTCGATATACTCAAGTAATGTTTTTCGTTGTAGGTTTATTGAGCTTGTGAAATATGTAGAGTTGAGCAAAAAATTAAAATCTATAAGTTCCCTGAAAGTATATACAAAATAGGTAAGCGATTTGGACTGTAATAGAGTCAAATACAATGTAGTTAGGTTATTTGAAATAGTAAAAGTGTTTATTACTTACTTACATAGAGTACCTAGGTGTTCGTTAATTCTGGTAGACATGACTGAAAATGTGACCTCTATCTAATCCAGACATATATCTAGGCAGGTAACTATATTTATTTAACACTAGTTTTTTTTTTCAGAATTAAACTCTATCTTAATCTTAGCCCGTTCCAAGTTCAGACAACTTTAATTATAACATGCCTTGAAAAACTGTCAATTAAACCCCTCCCTCCCTAAGGTGGTGGTTATACCGAGTAGAGCACTAAAACCTAACTACGCCCAGGTCCTAGGTAATGAGCCCCCCTCGAGGGGAGGGTGGCGATGGGAGGTGGGAGGGAGAGGTGAAAGCCACTTTAATTATAAACGAAGATTGGTAGGTATTTATTATAGTACTAGCTGACCCGGCCACGCGTTGCTGTGGCTAACACCAAAAATTTAAAAAGTGGAAATAATTGAATTATACGGTATTTCGTTCACTACAAAATAAATTTAATTAATTTTATAGCGTCAACAACACGTGGTAATTATGCTGTTAAAATGTAGCTTATATGACACGTTCGTAGATTTACCATAGCAGCGCCATCTATTGATTACTTACTCAACCCAGTCGAAAGGTATCGACATCTGTTAGAATCATTTGGAGTTAACAGATAATTGTGACTGTCAAATAATAACAGACAAATAATTAGCAATAAATTAAAATTGCGACTATAATTTAAGATTTAAACTATCCTATCTCTCAAGTTGGATCGAACTGCACATGGTGTGCGAATTTTATTATAATCGGTTAGGTGGATTAGGAGTCCATTGAGGACAAACATTGTGACACGAGATTTATATATATATAAGATAAAGCCCTGTATTAATACTGATGAAGGTGTACATTGCAGGTAGTTTTGTAGTACCTACTTAATAGCGAACAAAGTGGATGAAGGCGAACAAATACGTTAAATAAGTGTCAAAATTGCAAAGCAACAGCACTCAATTCGTTCTAACTAATTTGACGACCAGTTGCGATGTGCAATCAGAAGTCTTAAAATTCTGAAAAATGGTCTTACCCTTAGGTTACCCCCCCCCCCCCCCCCCTCTATTGGTTCTGGCAGCAAAACTCATGTCAGATGGTTAGGAAACTATACCTTGTTTAATTACTTTATTCGTATCATGGAATTAATCTATCTCCAAATAGGAATATATGAGTAGTGAAACTTCCCAGGTCAAAATTTTGGAAATTCCATAGTAAGTAATATTACATTTTTTCTTTGAAAAAGTAGAAACAATTTAAAAAAAAAACCCGACATGTATTTAGCACAGGCCTTTTGCACAGTTTGGACTCACACGTCTTTCAATACGTAAAACCGCAACAAAGACACTCTAGAAGTACCCATAACATTGTATGAGAGTGTTGTATAAGGCGGGCACAATCCGCAGTTTAATATCAGACAGACTCACCTAAGTTGTAACGGCAACTCTTTCCTGCATCCCGCGTAATTCACTCGCTGCGCACATCATAAAACCACGCTCAGCTGACACGTTGCTGAGCGAAGCGGGGAACAAAAAGTTGAAAGGGATCGGAAACAAAAGACAGTATAATATTATTTATGAGTCAGGAGCTGTAAAGTCAGCAATAAGTGAAAACAAAACTGTCAGTTCCTCCAGAGTTTACGGTAAGGTAATTTTGTATCAAGACAAGATTAAGGAATAAAAAGTTTCGTATTAGAGCCGTGTGGTTACAGACGTACCGCTCTCGCAATAGAGATATTTCAGATTTACGTTCCCTGTTCATTGAACTACTAACGGGAGCCCGCTTTTAACATAACCATTTTAGCGGGAGGGGCTAACGCGACTACTAAGTAGTATTGTGATAACTTCAGTTTGCTTGTAATTATTAATATTCTCGAGGTAAGATGCTTGTATCATCCACACACTCTAGGTAGAGCAGTCTTAAGAGTAGCCTTAGTCATAATTCGCTGCTTCTCTCAATAAGTCCGCTGCCTATACCCGTAGCGACTTAAACTCACTAACTCATTTTATACGAGTGAATACTGTCCAATTTGCCGGGAACGCACATAGGAAGTATAATGTGATTTCGACTGTAATATATTTTATTAAGACACAACTGGATGTGGGTCAACTAGTTATTGTTAATCTCTATACATAGTTATTTATACTCACACAATATTATGGCAAGATAGATTAAATATCTCAAAATTCAATCAAGAAATTAAAATGTTGCCTAATTATTGTAATTTTTGTGAAAAATCAATGTGAGAAATGTCTAGGTCTTGCCAAAGTATTGCCTAAGTCTAGTTTAATCCTTTATTTTTTGTGCAGTTAGTGATCTCATAGATTTGTTACCTTATAATTGTCCAACTGGACACTTAACTTTAAAATTGCACACATTGTTAAAAAAAATGGCGAATAACCTTTTAATTGTGTTATACATAGATGACCTACTAGCACCACAGAAAAACCTGTTACGTACTATCAAGTTTATTTGTTTACCAAGATATACCAAAAACCCTTGCTCGTAGTCCACGTTGGGTGCTTAAAAACATTATATTCAATGTGTACCCAGGGATGTTTATCCACCACTCGTGTTTGCAGGTCACCGCCTGTTTGCGCGGTTAAAATGTTTGCGCCCTCGAGTGCACTACCAACACTGACCTATAAATGTGATTGAAATTGTACAGTTAACGTTTGTAGTTACCTGTGTTTTGCCTTATAATCATAGACAAATGGATGAAGGAAGTACACGAAGCCTAGAGGCATTTTTATAATAATAATACACCACCAACGCCTGTACCCCGGAAGAGGCACGTAGAGGTGCACTACAGTGCGCCCACATTTTGCCGATGGTATTTCTAGCCCAATCTAATAGGGCGCGAGCCCATCATACCGGGCACGCTTCTCCTCAAAATGAGTAGGATCTTCTCGATCAAGGCCATAGTCCACCACGCTTGCCCAGTGCTGTTTGGTGAACATCACACGACTTCCACAAACGTGCTGCTTTCCTTACTATGTTTGCCATCACCGTACAACGAGTGATAATAATTATATATAATGAAATTCACACATACGAATCCAAAAAAAAAATTACTGTAAATTTTCTGGTTTAATGTCGCCTATAACTAGGTATTTTAAAATACTCGTCATAGTTATTGAATAGAATCTTCATGATCTAATTCTTATTAATAAAGATAAACGTCATGATGGAGCTAGAAGGTACAAGAAACATACAGATCTTCAAGCTATTTGTCACTCCTGACTCAGGACTTACAGATGTTAATGGTAAACACATTAGCGCTCACTTCGCTTGGAAAATATAGCACTTATTACGATATTATACGATACAATTAGTGTAATCATTGCTGTTCGCTACACAGACATATCGTTTGGACTTCACTGTAGATGGTGTAGTTTTTACAGCTATCTTGAAGAGTAGGGAAAGTGTCTTGATGCCTTTGAAGTTGAGATTCTGATAATGATATGTGTTGATATAGCTAAAACTCAAGCACCTGTAGATAAAACATGAAATGCCGTAATACTGTATTATGTTCATTGCAACTGTAAAATTATTTGCTCTGCCCGCGAATCTGCCACTTTAACAAGGACTCTAATGCAAATCATTTTGGAGTGTTCACTTTTAACGCCTTGACTAAATGCAAGATAAAATTATGTAATTAGTTGAGTAGCGTTGAGTTTATGAGATAGATTAACATATTTAGCGTGATCTTAACAAACCTTCAAACAAACCGGGTCCCGTAGACCCCAGGCACAACATTTCCACAAACTGTTCATTTCGAAGGTGGCTCTTCACTAACGGCATAAAAAGCCGCCGCCCTCCCCGCGCCCCGCCGCCGGCGGAATATTACCCACCCTTTATTACATTCCGACCTCTCAATATGTTGGAGCGTTTTTGCGAAGCGTCGTAATGTCCACGACGGTAATAACTCGTTTTTAGTGCGTCGGTAACTGTCTGGTACAAGTGGACGTGGTTAACAGCTTGGGGCGCGATATTGGATGTAGCGCGGACGGGTTAGGACTTAGAATTGTGAAGTAATGGCTCGATTGTGCGGCCTTCCGTGGTTCCCAGGATGAGGTATCTCTAATATACTTCCAAGCAGTGATAGCCAAGTTGGTAGAACGCTTGCTTATGTTACTGTGTGCCTATGAAGTAAGCTTTTGTGAGCCTCTGACACTAGTTTCCTATGTAAATGCTATTTTTTATCAATAACAAATATGTAAAATGGAATGCATGATATGTTTTTATAGTTTGTCTGAAGAATATAAAATTTATGAAATTGAAAAAAATTAAATACACATTCCGGTAACAAGGTTAAGTATTCGCGATCGTATGTTACTGTCACAACTATGAAACAGCAACAGTCGTTCGTTAGTTTGTCCGTCTGTCCGTATGTCCGGTCCCCGTGAAATATAATATCCGCTACTTTGATGATTCCAATGGTATGCTATATGGAATGCAAATAGATTTGTGTGTCTGTATGTCACAGCAAAGGTTTGTAGCTGGGTTGATTTATGATCATGTTTTACGCTATAAATCTATAAAACGATTAAACATCAACGAAAGTATCTCTGTGACAAATAAGAATATAAATGTTTTGTAAAAATAAATCTGTTTTTTTGGATGCATGGAGAAAACCTTTATCGCCATGAAAATTTTAATAATTCAGGCACACATAGTAAAGATACTTTTATGACCAACACACAAGTGAAACCAAAGCAAAAACATATATATCACTCTCCCCTAATATAATTTACGAGGTAGAATCATCTCTAATTTGCTTATATAAAATAGTTCAGGATGTTCCAGTCAGTGGGACGGCACCGGTGTGAAGCTGGCGGCCAAAAGTTGGCGGCGCATTATTACCCGACTAAATTAAAATGCTCACAAAAATTAATGAAAAATCTGTACAGAATGGCATGTAACGCGGAAAATAATGAAAACTAGGAAATTTTCAGTACATATTCTATGTGGAAATAAAAAAAAATCAATAAATTTTCGTTATTTTTCCAATAAAGTAAGACCATTGTGTTTATCACATTTTGACTTAGATAACACCCAAGGACGGCATGGGAGTACATGTTTGATAGCTCAAAAGGTAGATCTAGATACAGGCATCCCGCCACCAAAAGCCTAGAGTGGTACTCCGCTCGGTTTAGGTTTTATGAGTCCAGACATAACTGGCGGCCGAAATTTTTTCGGCAGATTTTGACTTAGATAACATCCAAGGACGGCATGGGAGTACATGTTTGATAGCTCAAAAGGTAGATCTAGATACAGGCATCCCGCCACATAAAGCCCAGAGTGGTACTCCACTTGGTTTAGATTTTATGAGTCCAGATATAACTGACGGACGTATTTTTTGGCAGATTTTGACTTAGATAACACCCAAGGACGGCATGGGAGTACATGTTTGATAGCTCAAAAGGTAGGTCTAGATACAGGCATCCCGCCACCAAAAGCCTAGAGTGGTACTGCGCTCGGTTTAGGTTTTATGAGTCCAGACATAACTAGCGGCCGAAATTTTTTCGGCAGATTTTGACTTAGATAACACCCAAGGACGGCATGGGAGTACATGTTTGATAGCTTAAAAGGTAGATCTAGATACAGGCATCCCGCCACATAAAGCCTAGAGTGATACTCCGCTTGGTTTAGATTTTATGAGTCCAGATATAACTGACGGAAGTATTTTTTGGCAGATTTTGACTTAGATAACACCCAAGGACGGCATGGGAGTACATGTTTGATAGCTCAAAAGGTAGGTCTAGATACAGGCATCCCGCCACCAAAAGCCTAGAGTGGTACTGCGCTCGGTTTAGGTTTTATGAGTCCAGACATAACTGGCGGCCGAAATTTTTTCGGCAGATTTTGACTTAGATAACACCCAAGGACGGCATGGGAGTACATGTTTGATAGCTCAAAAGGTAGATCTAGATACAGGCATCCCGCCACATAAAGCCTAGAGTGGTACTCCGCTTGGTTTAAATTTTATGAGTCCAGATATAACTGACGGACGTATTTTTTGGCAGATTTTGACTTAGATAACACCCAAGGACGGCATGGGAGTACATGTTTGATAGCTCAAAAGGTAGGTCTAGATACAGGCATCCCGCCACCAAAAGCCTAGAGTGGTACTGCGCTCGGTTTAGGTTTTATGAGTCCAGACATAACTAGCGGCCGAAATTTTTTCGGTAGATTTTGACTTAGATAACACCCAAGGACGGCATGGGAGTACATGTTTGATAGCTTAAAAGGTAGATCTAGATACAGGCATCCCGCCACATAAAGCCTAGAATGATACTCCGCTTGGTTTAGATTTTATGAGTCCAGATATAACTGAAGGACGTATTTTTTGGCAGATTTTGAATTAGATAACACCCAAGGACGGCATGGGAGTACATGTTTGATAGCTCAAAAGGTAGGTCTAGATACAGGCATCCCGCCACCAAAAGCCTAGAGTGGTACTGCGCTCGGTTTAGGTTTTATGAGTCCAGACATAACTGGCGGCCGAAATTTTTTCGGCAGATTTTGACTTAGATAACACCCAAGGACGGCATGGGAGTACATGTTTGATAGCTCAAAAGGTAGATCTATATACAGGCATCCCGCCACATAAAGCCTAGAGTGGCACTCCGCTTGGTTTAGATTTTATGAGTCCAGATATAACTGACGGACGTATTTTTTGGCAGATTTTGACTTAGATAACACCCAAGGACGGCATGGGAGTACATGTTTGATAGCTCAAAAGGTAGGTCTAGATACAGGCATCCCGCCACCAAAAGCCTAGAGTGGTACTGCGCTCGGTTTAGGTTTTATGAGTCCAGACATAACTAGCGGCCGAAATTTTTTCGGCAGATTTTGACTTAGATAACACCCAAGGACGGCATGGGAGTACATGTTTGATAGCTTAAAAGGTAGATCTAGATACAGGCATCCCGCCACATAAAGCCTAGAGTGATACTCCGCTTGGTTTAGATTTTATGAGTCCAGATATAACTGACGGAAGTATTTTTTGGCAGATTTTGACTTAGATAACACCCAAGGACGGCATGGGAGTACATGTTTGATAGCTCAAAAGGTAGGTCTAGATACAGGCATCCCGCCACATAAAGCCTAGAGTGGTACTCTGCTTGGTTTAAATTTTATGAGTCCAGATATAACTGACGGACGTATTTTTTGGCAGATTTTGACTTAGATAACACCCAAAGACGGCATGGGAGTACATGTTTGATAGCTCAAAAGGTAGGTCTAGATACAGGCATCCCGCCACCAAAAGCCTAGAGTGGTACTGCGCTCGGTTTAGGTTTTATGAGTCCAGACATAACTAGCGGCCGAAATTTTTTCGGTAGATTTTGACTTAGATAACACCCAAGGACGGCATGGGAGTACATGTTTGATAGCTTAAAAGGTAGATCTAGATACAGGCATCCCGCCACATAAAGCCTAGAATGATACTCCGCTTGGTTTAGATTTTATGAGTCCAGATATAACTGAAGGACGTATTTTTTGGCAGATTTTGAATTAGATAACACCCAAGGACGGCATGGGAGTACATGTTTGATAGCTCAAAAGGTAGGTCTAGATACAGGCATCCCGCCACCAAAAGCCTAGAGTGGTACTGCGCTCGGTTTAGGTTTTATGAGTCCAGACATAACTGGCGGCCGAAATTTTTTCGGCAGATTTTGACTTAGATAACACCCAAGGACGGCATGGGAGTACATGTTTGATAGCTCAAAAGGTAGATCTATATACAGGCATCCCGCCTCATAAAGCCTAGAGTGGTACTCCGCTTGGTTTAGATTTTATGAGTCCAGATATAACTGACGGACGTATTTTTTGGCAGATTTTGACTTAGATAACACCCAAGGACGGCATGGGAGTACATGTTTGATAGCTCAAAAGGTAGGTCTAGATACAGGCATCCCGCCACCAAAAGCCTAGAGTGGTACTGCGCTCGGTTTAGGTTTTATGAGTCCAGACATAACTAGCGGCCGAAATTTTTTCGGTAGATTTTGACTTAGATAACACCCAAGGACGGCATGGGAGTACATGTTTGATAGCTTAAAAGGTAGATCTAGATACAGGCATCCCGCCACATAAAGCCTAGAATGATACTCCGCTTGGTTTAGATTTTATGAGTCCAGATATAACTGAAGGACGTATTTTTTGGCAGATTTTGAATTAGATAACACCTAAGGACGGCATGGGAGTACATGTTTGATAGCTCAAAAGGTAGGTCTAGATACAGGCATCCCGCCACCAAAAGCCTAGAGTGGTACTGCGCTCGGTTTAGGTTTTATGAGTCCAGACATAACTGGCGGCCGAAATTTTTTCGGCAGATTTTGACTTAGATAACACCCAAGGACGGCATGGGAGTACATGTTTGATAGCTCAAAAGGTAGATCTAGATACAGGCATCCCGCCACATAAAGCCTAGAGTGGTACTCCGCTTGGTTTAAATTTTATGAGTCCAGATATAACTGACGGACGTATTTTTGGCAGATTTTGACTTAGATAACACCCAAGGACGGCATGGGAGTACATGTATGATAGCTCAAAAGGTAGGTCTAGATACAGGCATCCCGCCACATAAAGCCTAGAGTGGTACTCCGCTCGGTTTAGGTTTTATGAGTCCAGACATAACTGGCGGGCGAAATTTTTTCGGCAGATTTTGACTTAGATAACACCCAAGGACGACATGGGAGTACATGTTTGATAGCTTAAAAGGTAGATCTAGATACAGGCATGCCGCCACATAAAGCCTAGAGTGGTCAAAATCTGCCGAAAAAATTTTGCCCGCCAGTTATGTCTGCACTCATAAAACCTAAACCGAGCGGAGTACCACTCTAGGCTTTATGTGGCGGGATGCCTGTATCTAGACCTACCTTTTGAGCTATCAAACATGTACTCCCATGCCGTCCTTGGGTGTTATCTAAGTCAAAATCTGCCGAAAAAATTTCGGCCGCCAGTTATGTCTGGACTTATAAAATCTAAACCAAGCGGAGTATCACTCAGGGCTTTATGTGGCGGGATGCCTGTATCTAGATCTACCTTTTAAGCTATCAAGCATGTACTCCCATGCCGTCCTTGGGTGTTATCTAAGTCAAAATCTGCCAAAAAGTTCGGCCGCCAGTTATGTCTGGACTCATAAAAGCTAAACCAGGCGAGGTACCACTCTAGGCTTTATGTGGCGGGATGCCTTTATCTAGATCTACCTTTTAAGCTATCAAACATGTACTCCCATGCCGTCCTTGGGTGTTATCTAAGTCAAAATCTGCCGAAAAAATTTCGGCCGCTAGTTATGTCTGGACTCATAAAACCTAAACCGAGCGCAGTACCACTCTAGGCTTTTGGTGGCGGGATGCCTGTATCTAGACCTACCTTTTGAGCTATCAAACATGTACTCCCATGCCGTCCTTGGGTGTTATCTAAGTCAAAATCTGCCGAAAAATACTTCCGTCAGTTATATCTGGACTCATAAAACCTAAACCGAGCGGAGTACCACTCTAGGCTTTATGTGGCGGGATGCCTGTATCTAGACCTACCTTTTGAGCTATCAAACATGTACTCCCATGCCGTCCTTGGGTGTTATCTAAGTCAAAATCTGCCGAAAAAATTTCGGCCGCCAGTTATGTCTGGACTTATAAAATCTAAACCAAGCGGAGTATCACTCAGGGCTTTATGTGGCGGGATGCCTGTATCTAGATCTACCTTTTAAGCTATCAAACATGTACTCCCATGCCGTCCTTGGGTGTTATCTAAGTCAAAATCTGCCAAAAAGTTCGGCCGCCAGTTATGTCTGGACTCATAAAATCTAAACCAAGCGGAGTATCACTCTAGGCTTTATGTGGCGGGATGCCTGTATCTAGATCTACCTTTTAAGCTATCAAACATGTACTCCCATGCCGTCCTTGGGTGTTATCTAAGTCAAAATCTGCCGAAAAAATTTCGGCCGCTAGTTATGTCTGGACTCATAAAACCTAAACCGAGCGGAGTACCACTCTAGGCTTTTGGTGGCGGGATGCCTGTATCTAGATCTATCTTTTGAGCTATCAAACATGTACTCCCATGCCGTCCTTGGGTGTTATCTAAGTCAAAATCTGCCAAAAAATACGTCCGTCAGTTATATCTGGACTCATAAAATCTAAACCAAGTGGAGTACCACTCTGGGCTTTATGTGGCGGGATGCCTGTATCTAGATCTACCTTTTGAGCTATCAAACATGTACTCCCATGCCGTCCTTGGATGTTATCTAAGTCAAAATCTGCCGAAAAAATTTCGGCCGCCAGTTATGTCTGGACTCATAAAACCTAAACCGAGCGGAGTACCACTCTAGGCTTTTGGTGGCGGGATGCCTGTATCTAGATCTACCTTTTGAGCTATCAAACATGTACTCCCATGCCGTCCTTGGGTGTTATCTAAGTCAAAATGTGATAAACACAATGGTCTTACTTTATTGGAAAAATAACGAAAATTTATTGATTTTTTTTTATTTCCACATAGAATATGTACTGAAAATTTCCTAGTTTTCATTATTTTCCGCGTTACATGCCATTCTGTACAGATTTTTCATTAATTTTTGTGAGCATTTCAATTTAGTCGGGTAATAATGCGCCGCCAACTTTTGGCCGCCAACTTCACACCGGTTGGGACGGCGCATTTTTGTCAAATTATAACTGTTGCCAGTGAGTTACGAGCTTGTTTTATTGGGCCACTTGTTATAATGGGAGTATTAAAATATACCTAGGTTGGTTATAATTAGAAATTCACGTTTATCCGACTAGAGTAATCTATCAACAGAGGATTATCAAACGAATCTTGTCGTCTCTCCAATTTAGGGACAGATAGAGTTATTCTCAGCTGGACGCTCTTGTCAAAAGTAGGTAGTACTTTTATTACTAGAAGATACTCTACCTATTTTTAACTTCCTTACGGTTCGATGAAGAGAAGTGATATAAGTTTACCGATTTCAACGCGTTTTTCTTTGATTAACAGATGTACCATCAGCGAGTTGGTTTTAAACTCCATTAAATGGTAATCGGTTCGCCCATAAAAACCGATATATGCCTATGTAAATAACATTTTGAAACAGACTCACTTACAGAAACTATCCCATTTTGGTACATTGCGCTACAAAGGCTCACATATTAACTACACAAGCGCAGCAGGATAATCTGCGGAGCGCCGCGGGCCGCGTGATTAGCCACCCTGAGAGCCTTTTAAAAGCCTTAAAAGGTGCCGATGTACAGGCAATGCCAAAGATTATTTTGAAGCTGGTCTGTATTTGAATTATACCTACGAAAATCTAATTTCAGATACTATTGAGACTAGTAAAATACCTAATTTTTCTTTGGTTAGATTTCCAGTCTGTATACTCTGATTAGATGACGGTGACCAAACTTTTGAGTCCATAATTCTTAGTATTGGTTACCTAACTGTAGGTAGTCGGAATATTTCGGGTATCTGACTTTACACTAGTAGTCAGAATCTGACTGTAAGCAAATACTTCTTTTAAGAGACTTGGCCGACCTCATCTCCGTTGGGGGTCCAAAGGATCCAAAAAAGAGGCCGAAATCGAGTAATAACCACGCCATTGATATTAAACAACAGTTACTGTTGGGAACAGCAGCTTAAGATGCACTGAATTGGGGGTCGACCTCAATACCATCTTGAAACGTACACTGCACGGTGTGGTTCTTACCCCCTCGCAACAATTAAGCTAAAGAAGTAAACTTTAAATAGGATAGCATATCTAAAACTCCTTAATCTATGGTGGCAGAGCGCGGCTCATTACTCCGCGATAATGAATGCTGGAGCACGCCGCGCCACACACGGCCCCACTGTGCATGCACGGCTTTGTATTTACTTAAAATATAGATTCGTACAATTCTGTAACACATCTAACCTTAAGTGAACACCTTAACCTTTCCTATGTGAATATGTGGCGTACGGTGTTCGACTTAAGTAATACACCTCTTTGACTCTACTCTCAGGAATCGTAAAAAGCTACTTATAAAGTTCCCAGAAGAGGCTTGTAATATCTAGTCTTATAAATGTGTGCAAGGAAACGTAACAAACTGGGAAATGCTAATTCACCTGTAACTGAACCAACAGCCCACGACTTAACGTCTCGTCATATCTGTGGACGCTGCTGGGGATGTCAAGAGGGGGCGTGGGCTTCTGGCAACTCTGCGGTGCCTCTACGTCGTCTCAGATGACACAGCTTCCCTGAAGTGAACTCTTCACCCACTACGGCGATGTTGAAATTATCTTCCTTTCATGATTTGCCAAATGGAATGTATTACGGCATGTTCGTCCTCGAGTCATCTTTTCTGAGAAGATCGGATGAGAGGGGAGAAGAACTGTGTCGGGATTGTGGAGATCATCCCATCACCGACTTTATTTGAGTTGGTCATTACTGGAAAAACTTTGAAAGTCCAGTTTTTGGCAGGACTTCTTATCGAAGAGGTAAGTATAAACTTTTGCCATTGACATACAATTAAAAATCAATTATTTGTACTATCTAGAATGGACAAATGTATTCTTATAATGTTTGCTGCCATCACGCAACCCTTTACATACCTACTTACCTATTTCTAATCTGGGAACAATGTCCGCGCCCTGGATTAGGTACACGTTATTCTAATAACCGCCATCACACGAAAACCACCCACGTTCTAATTTCGAAATTTAAAATCTTTTGATCATAACGTCAGACCTACGTCACGCCGCTGAAAAGATCGTTATTGAAATCGGCCCGAGCTTCAATTAAACATCCCTGTATAGTTAATAAAGAGGCACGCTTAGGGTTTTCATTACACCATGTATAATGGCGCGTACAAATATTTTTAATCCGCTGCCTCATACATCTTCCGCAGTTCATTTTGCTGGCCGGTGCTCCATCCATATTGATCAGCATCTCATGGAAATTTCTACTCTACTGTCACAGGCACAAAACAAAATTTTCCTTAACAAGCAATATTTTACATGTAAAATCATAAAGCAATCTGTATTGTAGCGTATTTTCTTTATTATACGGTGGGTTTTTCTTCAGCAATACGTAACATATGAAAAACGGAATAGGTGCCCAGGGTTAGGGATTTTTTTTAATGTGTGGATATTGCATCGACGTGTCCGGTCATATTTATGGACAGGTAAATATTTTGTTACTGGATATGGATGTTATGGTATATGGAGGGGTTTATTTGTAGGGGGGTATATGTTTAGAACCGCATTCCATTAATACCTAGAACAAACCAGAACTGCCTAACTGAACTAACCTAAATATAAATTTATTGATTTTATTTTTATTTTATCCGAGTTGGTTGTCTAGTCTTATTTAAACACGCTATATGAACCCACTGCACAAATAGCTTTTAATATCAATGGCCGTTGGGAAATAAATGAGAATGGTTTCTAAGGATGCCGGCTCTGTACTATTTATACGTAGAGCAAGCAAAGTCGGCGGTAATAATTATGTTGTAATTATTCAGTAATTTTCATTGCCATATTGCTCATATGCCGTGTTCTTTCCTACATACTTATTAACTGTTGTGTGAGTGTTAATAACTGTATAATATGTGAATTGAGGTGTACCGATCTGCAGAAATTAACTTTAGAAAATAACTATAGCAAGTACCTTGAAATGAAACTAATCTTACAGATTTTATAGCGTTAATTTTATGTTTTCTACGTCCCCGACGTTTTGGTTCGTTTACAGCACCTATGATCACAGGAGAACTGAGGACTGAAGTGCTAGTGTCAAAGTTTGAACTGGTTCAGGTTCATTACGATGTGTAGTATTCGTGTCAATATAAGTGCATAAATAATATTATTTTTTAAGTAGCAACATTATAACATATATTTTGAGAGATGGCAACTTTCGACCTCTCTCTCTCATCTAACGCTCATTACGCGCAGCACAATAAATTTAAGTATTTTTTAATATTATTAAAAAAAATGTTTAAACAGATATATCATCAATTATTTATGTTGATTACACCTCAACATAAGACATCAAAATATAGTAAGTGCCTATTTATTCAGAACAATCGATTTTTAAACTGTGATTCTTGAAGACACGTGTCGTGTGATAGTCGCAATTAGGCGCAGCATTCACCCGACGCGCAGTCGCGTGTGGGCGCGCAGTCGCGTGTGGGCGCGCAGTCGCGTGTGTGCGCGCGGCCTGCGCTTGCCATTTGCCACACTCACCGCTCGAGTGCGGATGAATTGTACGATTAATTGTTAAAATTGTTGAAGGTTTAGTGTGAGAGACAAATTAATGTTGAACTCACATTATCATCACATCATGGAATAAGTACTCATATAGTTGTATTAACAACAAACGTCGTTGTCCTTATAGAAAAACCAAATATAACAGTATTGGCTCTACCTATGCGTAAGATAACCGGTTCCACCTCAGAATCAGAATCAGAATATTTTTATTCACCATATTTTATTTTTATAGACCATTACGTACAGTACTTATGAACCTCAAAAGTTACAAAATATTATGCTCCTCTAGAAATATTGGTATAGTTGCTCTTCCAACGAGAACTCGTGGTTTTTCTATATTAATATTATGACTATAAATAATCTCTACCTACATGTTATTGTGTACTGAAAATTACTACCTACATTAAAAACACTCACTCTCACTACCCACACTCCATGCTTTTATAGGCATCAGCAGAACTGATGAATATTTATTATTATGCCTCCTATACACGCTCCCTAATAGTGCGTGTCGCTCACACACAAACACACACACACAATAATTTACAAGCAATATATTGTATAGATTCATAGCGAACTCGCCTCATTACCTTCCTATAGATTTGTTTTCGTGAAAGAATATTTTTACATCCAATTGGTTCAAGACAAGAAACGCTTTGTATCAATGATTTTTATGTATTTGTTTATATTACTTTTTGATAAATTATGGACCTATTAACTTGAATGTCGGCGTTGTTGGTAATCTATACATCTATACATATAAATAAAATTGGAGTGTCTGTTTGTAATATTAAAATAACCGCTTTTAACTAAGTGCATTTGGATGTATGCACGTTACCTATACCGAAACAACATTTTTTACAATTTTTGTCTGTCTGTCTGTCTGTCTGTCTGTCCGTCTGTCTGTCTGTCTGTCCGTCTGTCTGTCTGTCTGTCTGTCTGTCTGTCTGTTTGTTCCGGGTAATCTCTGAAATGGCTGGACCGATTTTGACGGGAATTTCACTGGCAGATAGCTGATGTAACAAGGAGTAACTTAGGCTACTTTTATTTTAGAAAAAAAAATTGGATCTCTCGAAAAAAAATTAAAACCAATGTTGCAGCGCTGCGCCTGCTTAAAGTTTGATAGCAACAATCTGCAATGCGTCCCGCGGGATCAGAACGCGAGCAGGCTGTTGCCAACGGTTGAGACGTTGTTAAATACCACGCGGACGAAGTCGCGGGCAACAGCTAGTACTCTATAAAATTTGTTGGTTATTTGTAAATAATATTATCGGTGGGAATAGTTTATATTCGTCATGTTATTTTTTTTTAATGGACTCACATACCGACAAGTCAACCGTATAGTTTGTGTGCGTAGGTAGTAAAATAATTGCCAATACTGTAAAAAATATAAGTCCAGTCAGTTTCATGTCGGATGTTCTCATTTAAAGTCGCGTGACAGTTCAGTTGAGAGTAAATTATAATTTGTATTTGTCCGGTAGGCCAATAAAAAAATCATTAGCTTTGATATAGCTATTAATATTTCATTTAATTCTCTAATACACACAGCCAGCTATAAAAAACAAGCACACTCACATTGCTCTCGTGCACCCCGTAACATTTTATTAATGTAGCACTACCGCATACGTACTACCTACCTAAAATGAACGACTAAGTGATTTCATGTGTCCACGCCACCTCCAATTTACTACCGCGAACCAATCATCATTACCAAAGGGTCACCGCGATCAGAATAAACACAAGACTACACGCACCTTTATTTCGGACGAGACGAAAATATATAACACACTTGCGTGCGAAAAAGACAGAAGCACAAGTGGGCCAGCGATCGTAAACAATTCGACAAATGAAAGATTATGTTTATAGAGTTCTGTTAAGGTGTACGCGTCGTCTAATAAAATTACGTTTTTATACCCCTGCGTTGGAGATAAGTTCTGATTTTCTTATATTGTTGCTATTTTCATTACGATGTGTGTTTCTTGGGTAAAAGATTTTTTCCTCTGTTGTGATGTTATTTGGTGTTGTGCGACCGTATAATTTTTTGAGCATGGATGACACCAAATAGTCTACTTAGTTGATTGCTTCTATCAACATTGTGACATATACCAAAAAAAAAACTTCGAGTTAAAAAAAAACATATCTGAATCAAGGATCTACAAGCTGAATTCAGAATGAATCAAAGGTTTTCTAATCCTTTTTTTAAATTATATATCTATAGGTATTACAAGGTAATATCAGATCAAAATGAAAACATTAGGTCAACTTGAAATTCTGCCCCGTCCGCAAATAAAATACCAAATTAAGTGTTATTCGTGTTAGGGTTACCACGCTTTGCAACTGATTATAAAGATACAATAATATGTAAATAGGATTTATAATTACATATATAACATTTTTAATTTAGCAAGCAATCACTTTTTACTAGAGTCATTCCTATAAGAAAGTGGCAACATAATCCTACTCATGGTGCTCTCTTTCATTTTATAAATTTAATTCGTCCGTCAGGGGAAAAGTGACCTTTTACCACGTGAGACTACCGAGCGCACGCCAAAACGATACCATCTTCTACACATTATCATCACAAATTGAACTGTATGCTTGGCACAGATAGAGTAGATTTCAGTATGCTACGATTGAAGTATCTTATTCCAGAATAATTTACAAACGCCAGACAATGCAATCTATTCTAGCATTCTTTGCTACAAAAGAAAAGGGAACGTTTCTTCTTTGCAATAAGTTTGAAACTCCAACGTGCTCTCGTAGGAAAAACTGGAGGAGCTCTTACATTTCACTGAAAAATGTGTAAGAAGTAAGGCAGGGAAAGCTGCGGGATCCGTTATAAAGACATATTATTCTTTTGAGCGCGAGACGGTTGGCGAGTCGCAATAAGACGCCCGTAATCCTTGGAAGGTATAGTGCGGCGCGCGATTCAATTGTCATTGTTTGGCCGGCCCTAATGAAAAATATTTCGTTGTTCTTTTTTTGAAAATGTTTTGTGTTCTTATGTGTGTGTTTATTTATTCAAAACTGTGTTTTTGTGTTGTTTGACACTGAGAACTCCGTGTCAGTAAACTAAATACCTACAAGGTCTAATATTCTAACATAATTTCTATGTAAAGTATATCAATTTAACTGAGCTCTCGCGCACATAAGTCATCCATGGCCAACATTCCGCCACTCTTATTGGTAAAAAAGCTACCCCAGATTTCCTGAAACTGACGATGGCATTTTGGGGCAGTGCGCGCCAACAACTGCCCCAAACAAATTCAAAACAACAATAAATCAACTGGTCACAAATAAAAAACTAAGGTAAGCGCTGCTGTTGTGGGCCGTCCGGGCGCAGCCGGGAACCGGGCCACTTCCGTTCGGCGGCGGAAGTGACTCTATTGACGTAAAAAAGCATCGAGTCAACTGGCCAGTTTGTTAGAGGTTTATTGAAAAGCGAACATTGATAAAAGTGTTTCAATCGACGGACTACGCGCGCGAGCCTCGCAGTTTTGTGCGGACATTCGAAGATTTACGTTATTTTTTTTATTGTGGTCGAGTGAAATTATTTTAAATGGTTATTTTGTTCGGTCTAAATATCTATTATAATTTTAATAAAGGGCGCCTGCTCAACAATTACAACCACAACCTGTGCAGATCAGCAAACTTTGACATTGTTTGTCTATATAATGGTAGTTTTTTTCCCATTTAAGAGGCCAGACTTATTGGTTCTATCTGTACCCGTAAGTAAGGCTTACCTTTAGATTTTGACTATTACGTTGAGAATTAATTTAATCATCAAGCATCTTACAATAATTATAAATATCGTCCGTTAGTAGATTCCTCAGTAAAAAATATAGTTCTTGAAATTGCGGTACGAAAATATTACATATTTCCAAAGAACTAACGTTTATTTTCACATCAACTAACATAGGTAATAAATACCATTTCATATTATATGCAAAACGTATCCCTACTGTGTACATATCCAAAATCCCCAGCGTATAGTGCGCGCGCGCCGCACGCGCCGCCATTGGACATGCACGTGTGTCGCAAATTAAAAACCTTTCTGCCGCGAGTGCGATTATTAATTACCTTCCGATAACCGGCGCGCTCACCCCACCGTGCGCGGTGGCCCGTGAGAATGCGATGCAATTAACGTGCATTGTGCTGTGTTCTTGTTCTTTTGGAGTTAGTAAACGATTTTGAATACATGAAATACGAGAGAAATCTTGTTTACATTGCATAATGGTTCCCCCGCACAATCAAACTACAGTCTTAATTTAATTTAGTATGTTTTTGCAATCATGTGGACAGTATGGTATGCAGGAAATTCTAATTTAGCGTAGCATTATTGAGACAACGTGCTGTCACTGTCATACTTATTTATGTTATCTGTGGTGTGAGAGGGATGGTAGATGTTAAGTTACGGAAACGGTACGTAGTGTGTGTGTGATTGTGCTTGACACACATTTTTAAGGTATACGATGGTGAAGTCCCTTGTCTACTACACGTAATAGGGTTTCTGGCATTTTATGATATTGTCTTATTTTTCATATCCATATATATCTACGTTTACTTACATTACAAAATTTGTGTAAAATCTTAAAAGTTGATAGACTCCACCGGTCGTCAATGCTACGGCACAGCGTAGTAACTACATATGTATGCATTCACTACCGGCCGCTGATGAATGTAGATCAAAGAACCTCAATATTTAAAATTAGGTCTCCTTTGTAGACTAGCATATTCAAGTGCCTTGTAAGGCTGTGTCCCCAGTAGGCAAACTGCTAGCGGCCGACTGAGTTTGCGGCGTGTCGGTTTAGTACGCGCTTCCATATACATATTTGAAATGGAGTGTTCACAGTTTGCTAGTTTGCGCTGCGCCGACTGATTCAGTGAGCGGCCGACTCACAGCAAAACCGGTTCCAGTCGGCGGCTGCGATATGATTGTTCGCCGGGCGTAGTGAGTCCGTTTGCCGCAAACTGTTCATGTGGACAGTTGGAAAGAAGCATTTGACGTGTCCGGACGTGTTTTTTTGCCTACTGGGGACACGGCTAACTCATAACAGTTTGCTTGCGACGCACGCAAATTGATCTGAGTTTGCAGCTAACTCGAATTTCAGTTCGGCACGAATATGCGGCTCACTCAGTCGGCCGTTAACATTTTGCCTACTGGGGATACAGCCTAACAACCTCAAATACAAATCCCATGCCCATTAGTCCCAATGGCGATCAACCCTGCAGGCACACGCTCGCGGTGCCATATCAGAATGCAGTCCACGTGCCCTTTTTAAGATTAAATCCTCAGATAACCTTAATGAAAAGATCCCTTCTGCTGATAAGAGACCCACACTTTATAAGGTCATAAGGCATGAAAAACGCAGTAGGTCGACTACGGGTATCGGTTGTGTGACTCGATAATATATTTTACTGTTATGTTTAAAAGCCCTATTAGTTTTTTTCTTTCTTTCAAGAATAATTAGATCATAATTATATACAAAAGATGAAAAAATAATTTCTGTAAAGAATGAAAAAGATAACTAACTCGGTGATTCAATCGAACGGTTAACTTTATTACTTCAACACTATATGTGAATTTTAAAATAACTTGTCCAGATATTTTTGTTATGAGATTTCTGCGTTCAGTTATCTACATTGTATTCCTTAGAGTACATTGCGGGTATCCACCGATGTGTATCAGATGACAGGTACGCGATGTGTCTGACAGATGTGCAGTAATTGTTCTTGATTCAAGTGTCTGTTATTACGGAATAACAACATTTTGTTGTTGTTTAAAGATCTCTATAAGATTCCGCTTAGCCTCGCCAGAACAGAATCTCCGGCGCCCAAAAATTTGGATAGACCGACCCTGCTGAAAGTGAGAAAAATTTGATCTAGTTCTTCTTTTTAAATAGATATTGCGTTAACAACCAGCCAGATATATATTTTTTTCTAATTCTTTGACGTAACACATCAACAGATAAATGTTATTAATTGGACACTTTGTATGTCTCTCAGTCTGTGGCATCATGTTACAGAACGGATGACATTATATTAATAAAACACAGGCCGATAAATCAAATCAATATGAAAATAATTTGTAATACGAACGGTTCCTCTGTTATTTTTACCGACCCCTGATCAAACTCACTGACTCTTTCCCAAACGTCAGCCACGTGTAACAGCAACACGGTGTATTAGCACATGCGTGTATAATTTTACATTGTGCGCGGATATAGAGGCGCTTACTGGCTCTCCCACCCCACATAACGCTTATATGGGTACCTTCTAGGCAAGTATGATCCATCGTAGATCTCACCGTCACTTACTTACCTATACATCAGGTGAGATCGAGTTCAAATACTTGCCTATAATATAATAAAAAACTATAAGTATTTATAGGATGCAAATTTGTTTGCTAAATATGAGAAATCTAGTTAATGTGACCTTATCATGGTCCTAAAAGTAATTATGAATGTTATTACCCTTTGTTTACAGTGTACAGCCGAGTCTTAAAGCTAGCAACCTTTCTATAATCCATGCTTATGAAAGTATATTTAAGAAAATATGCTATGTTATGGTTTTATGAAAGTTATAAAACTATAACATAGAAGACTGCTCTGTGTACCCTTACATAATTTGTTACTGATTTCTTATATAAGGTGTAACAAAAGCAGTGTAAAATATTTTAACCAACGAATCAGTAAGTTATATGGATCACGTTCACAATTATGTTTGTTTTTTTTTAAACATAGCGAACCAATAGCGGTTGGTAATTTTTGTAATGTGTATTAATTTGATTTATTTCTTTGCCAATGTTATCTTTATAACTTAGTTACCGTTAGCCCGTTTAAAATAATCTAGTCTCTACGATACCACACTCAGATATCACGTCCAAAGTATACTATACACGTAACAGAGATGATAATTACATGTAGAGTTCTGGCCCTCTAACTCTTCACAGCAAGTTATGTTTTTTCCCAGACTTCTAAAGGCCAAAAAGCAACACAGTTGTATTAATATAAGCGTGTATAATTCGGCGATTGTGCGCAGATGAAAAGGCGATTACCGGCGGCGCGGACCCTCCGACACTCCCTCGCACCTATTGTTTGTTGGACTCTACCTACACTATTCGTGCTTATTTTAATCTCTATACATTTGTTGGGAGTCTGATTTCAAAACAGCATAAGTTATAGCCGGCATTCTTAACCTGCTGGTGCCTAAGAATACTCCCAGCCTGGTAGAGATATTTTGTCGTAGATTTTTAAATTATTATCCTCAATGAATGAGATCCGCCGCACCCGTCTATCACTTTGCCATCACTGTACATGTAACAAACTCAAGAATAACAAAGATAAAAACACATAATTATTATTCTAAGTAAATGGAGTTTAGTATCGATTCCTTTAATTATGTACGTTTCCAAGCAAAGTATAAAAGGTAAAACTATAAGAGCTTTGTCCGAGTGTTCTTAGTTGAAAAGAAACCACACTATTAAAACTTAGCTGAAAATTCCTTACGTCATTTCGATTTCCACGCGCTTTGCCGATCGAAGGCTGGGCGCACACTGTTGCGAACTGTTCGTGCGTGCGGATTCCCGCGTCAGACGCCCCGTGCGTCCGCGTCTCGTGCGCCATTGTTGTTGGCATCAGCTAATGCGGCGCTGTGACGCCATCGCGGCCGGCTAAGCCGACGGTATTAGAGCTTTCCATATGCAACCAATTAAAAAACGTTTGCTTTTACTGATGATGGAGTGAATTTAAATATTTGAATTTGTTTTAACAACTTGGATTTGCATTTGGTGTGGGTGTGAAAAATGTAGAAACATTAAGTATTAGCGCGTTGATGGCTAGCTCATATAAAACACTGCTAGGAATTTTATTTTGTCTTAGATCAATAGACGGGTATGCCTTACCAATGGGGACATTAAAACAACTATGAAAAACAAGGAAACTCATATTTCTGTAGGTATTCTTAGGTAATGAACTACTAGGGGTAATTTGATACAGAATGCTAATTAGTAAAAATTACTATATTTTCTAGATTATCATTAGAACCAAAACCTAAAACTTTTCGCTCATCCAAACGAATCTCACAGCCGTCACACGCAAAAGTAATAACCACCCCACCTATACAGTCACACATGTAATTAACATAAAAATAAAATTCATAATCACATGAAATATAGCATTCGTTGCAACAATGAGTGCAATTTTCCACGCGATAAATCTTATAATAATAATATCTTTAGAGGGCGACTCGCGACACAATAGTCGCGGGTTTGACGCGGGCGACGGGACCGTGTGCACCTTGCCTTGTCCCCTCTGGATGCGGTACGGTACGGCGAGGTGATATTATTGTTAATCATAACTTAGATCTGCAACCGTTGATAGTTATATATCGTAACCATTCTGGTGCTATGATCAGCTATCTTGATTTTTTATTACCATCTCCCTATGCATCTTATATAACGCACCTATTTGCAGCAAGACACATTTTTACATTAGCTTATATAAAGTAACAAAAAAATAACTTGGTAGTAAATAGTGTTAAAATAAGTTCCCGAGAGGAGACTTCTTGAAAGTCATCGCCTCCATAATAACCTACTGCTCATGTCTGTAATCAGTAATATGGTCCCAAAGAATAATTTACATAAATCAATAATATCGTCACAAAGAAATCGGTCACTCGCCACGCGTCACCCCACATGAAACTATTCGAATGTAGTTCAGGGGTGCATGAGGGTGCATCCTCCAGGGGTGCATGAGGGTACATCCCCCGGGTGCAGCCGGAACTCTGCTGTGATTCTGTACGCGTCAAGCACGCGTGGGATCGACGTAGCCACTGATAATGTGGTTTTTGAACTTATGTCCAATACAAAAATAATTAACACTTTCTTTTATAAAGGTACAATATTAATTAGCAATTATTTTTATTTTTAAAAGTTCTTTTACTATTTCCTCGCTCAGCGAGTAGCTTTGGCTATTCAGCGAGGAAATGCGGCCAGCATCTTGGGCACGCTACCGCATGGGCCAAATTTTTTACACATTTTGTAGCTTTTCTATACTCTTTTTAAGTTATATTAGGTTGTAAATATTTCAGTTATTTTCTTTTTAATATTTTAATTCAAATAAATAATATATTTTCTATAACAACATAGGTACGTTTAGAATAAAATGATTATGATGTAGCTTTATCGATTCTTCGGTACCTAGATCTTTACGTCCATGTTATAGTTGCAAATGATTTAAGATCCTAGACGAGAAGAGTTTAGATAAAGCGATACCAATATTATTATTATATTAATTTAAAGTACGTATATATTATTGGCGTTGATTCTTTTCTTTTCTCTATACCCAAGGTGCACTAAATTAAAGATAAATATTTTTTTTTTTATTACCTTATCATCAATCAAATACTTGCCTGTATTTGATCTCGATCGCACCTGACGGTAAGTGACGATGAGATCTACGATGGAGCATACTTACCTAGGTAGGAAGGCGGCAGTAGATAGAGACGCTACATTCACTAGGCACATGCAGCGCAACTGATCTGACCCGCCATCCATGAATGGCAACACCGAACATCATGCCGGAACACGGCTAGGCCGCTTGGCGACATGGCTTTGTTCAGTGGGTGGTGACTAGCCACGGCCGAAGCCTACCACCAGTAGAGTTGTCACCTGGTTGGCACCACCCAGGGTCACGTGTAGGGTATCTCGAGGGTACTTAATTCTCATACGGACGAAGGTGACTCGACCCCGATCTAAAATAAATGTTCGTATAAGCGCGCGCACCTTATTTCTAAAAGTCACTGGATTGAGTGAATCTTGTATTAAAGCAATTTAGAAACACAGAATGCTACATAGAATCGACACCATTATATACTTTAAATATAAATGAAAATCTCTGCACCATCACAAATTCATCCCAAACGCTTACCCCTTACCCTTCCAAAATATTAAATTAACGCAAAGCTGAGTGAGCAGTGAGCGATGGCGAATCAAATCGAGAACACAAATATATGTCTCGGAAACCGTTAATTCGCCCCCGACAGCCCCTCCACGAGGGCGAGGTAACGGAGTTACGGTATCAATGCATCGGTAAGTATGTTAGCTGTCTTTGTTAGTGTCTTTAAGGTTTGATCAATGCTCTGTAGAGCTGGACACCTTGTCTCTCCAGCTCTATGGAAATTAACTGCACGAATAAAATAAATCAGGGTGTATAACACTTCAATCCGATTAAATTAAATTTAGGTACGTCTGTTTTACCATGGTCGGTAACTTATCGTTTTTTGTCTCTACATTTTGTATCGTGCCATTTTCTCGTGACTTCTATTTTAAACACATCAATAATAAATTAACGGATGTGATCCTTATTAATAAAATATACATAGTAAATAATACATAGAAATTATATTGCAAGGTAGATAAACAATCATAAAAACATTTAAGCGGTTCTCTCATCATAACAAAGTGCCATGAATATCGTCGTGTAGTCGTATAGTCGTGATTATTTGAAGGTGTTCGGGGCCCACGGTAATATATTCTGTTTCAGGATGTTTTTAAGAGTCAATCATTTTGATTTATGCATATACTTACTCGAAATATTAGTTTTATCTTCATAAAACAAAAGTTGATATTAAAAAAAAAACATCAGTTAGAAGGTGATGGTAGAAGTCAGTCAAAACTCTGCCCAGTAGAACGGTCGATCTGAACGGTAGATTCTGACTATTGAAATGTAATGTACATATAACATTTAATCGACACAAACACAACACTAAAAAGTAGGCACAAACATAGGCAAGACAGGAAAGACTAGACTCTGAAAAAGTCGTATAGTAATGTTGACCTCAATGTGACCTGCCTGTGCCGAAAGGCCTTCGTCTCAGCATGGACTGGGGGAAAATAAGTCAGCACTGAATTTCAGCCGAACCAGCTCCATAATCGTAACACATTACCTGGCCAACCAAATGGCAAAACAATGAAACAACGATTTGTTCTTAAGCCCTTTTTTATGAATAAATCAATATGGATTTCGGTTCTATCTTGAACAAGATTGTGAAATTTAAGTTCAAAACTTGGACTGGTTCAGACCTCCGAACTTGTTTGTGAAATTGATAAAAATCTAATGTTTGAGTTATACTGTCTACTTGCACACCTCACCCCTCAGAAACAATCTTTACCTAATGCAACAAACAAAATAGTCAAATCGATGTTTATTGATGAAATAAAAGTGAATATAAATTTTATGAAGTATAAACGGAACATTTCTAAAAGTTTATGGGCCGAACTCGCGTAGGGGACTAAGTACCTACACCTAAGTCATCACACGTTGGAACGCTCCTAAACTACCCTATGAAATATAGGAACGAGCAATCCATTACGAGTTTTATTAGTAAATACTTTAACATTGCCGAATTTAACAAGCAATGTATGATTCATAAAGGGAATCAGTCGGCTTTAGAGTTGGGTATTGCATATTCCAAGTGTTACGGTGACCATAAATTCAAGTTAAATTGGAGACATATCTTTTAATGTGCGTTTATTGAAGTGTTTATGTGGAGGTCTTCAAAGTCGCGCCTCGACATTCTATTTAATGGTTCCACGAGATGAATTTGCGTCCCACGTCGTTACAAGAGGCTATTGAAACTTTAGAACCGTTAACTTTCTAATTCAGTCCGCATAATATTAAAAAGTAAATTTAAACGCATGGTTGAAGTATTGAATACTTTATATGGGTTAATCTTAACTTTTGTTTACAAAAACATACAGAAATATAGTGACATGTTTAATTGATTTTAATATCAAATCGATGAGTGAACTTTTAGAAACACGAACTGAGACGACGTTATTATTAAAAATACCAGCCCTTTCAATGTTCCACTGATGGGAACGCGCCTTCCATCAACGCGAGGTGCATTAGGCCATAGTCCACCACGCTGACCCACTGCGTATTGGCTGGTCAGTTGGGAGACGTTATACTTAATATAAATTAAATTAATTTTGTAAAGCAAATACTATTATCTGTGAACGCAACTATAGTTTCAATAAGGTTATTGAAGCAAAAGTTGCATTCACAGATAATAGATACACAGATTCAGATATAATACTTGGTACTCAACCAAGTATTAAAATAATGACAGTTCTTGTTAGCTTCTACAAATTAAGCCTAAAATGGTCGCATCTCAGGCTGCACAAATTATACGGTAGTGTAGTAGAATGTCGCTATTTCATCACAACATCAAGCGGCGAGGGCGACGCTGCCGCGGACGCGGCGCATTAGTGCCGTGACAGATGAGGATTTTATGCAAAACCCCGCCACTACGCCTGCCGCCGACACACTCCTTTACCGGCGTAGTGATGAGGGCAGGTCAGTATCGATAGATACATAAAATACCTACTCATACTTAAGAAATACTATGCATACTAGGTTGCAAAAACGTTTTAAAATATACAGAATATAGCCCTCAGACGAAGTAATAACATAGATTAAGCGTCGCGAACAACGAACTGAAGCTCAATAAACCACGCTGATTTGTGTATTACACGCGGATTGACGTGTACAGTGTTTACTGCACAAATCGGCTTGGTTTTGTGTGATACAGTATGTTGTTCGCGACACTCCGTCTGTATTATTTCTTCATGTAAGGTATAGATACTATTATTATTCTACCTACTTATATATAGGTATAAAAGACTTAGTTGTGATCTGAAATATTGGTTTAAACGTCTAGTAATCCTTACAGTGTTTATAGGACCTATTATGTTGTAATACCATCCATGGGTTACCATTTTTTGTTTTGTAATATATTTGAATTTCTATTGTGACCTAGAATCTTACATACTTTAATATTAAAAATATCTGATAGTCTTCTGACTACCTAAGAATACAAACAAAACACGTGGCCCGTGGCTACACATAAACGTGTAATAAATTCAGTAAAATATGAACTTGAAAAAGTCTACAAAGTAATATTTTCTGATTATATTTATTAAGTAAATCTATCTAGTATTGGATAGACCATTAAAACTATCGACAAATTATAAAATTTTACAACTCTAGTGATATTCAAATTAATAGTTTAGGCGTAGTAGGTAAATAGAATTGCGTACGTTTCGCTCAACCACAGACTAATGGAAACTGAGTAGGTAAGGTAGCAAAATATGGCATAACCTACGGAAATATTTATTTGACCTCTATTTTGCTTGAACATTTTTTTTTTATTATGTGTACTTGTTGAAACGTCTGCCTTAACTAGGTATATATATAAACTAGCTATCCTAGCCAACTGTGTACGGTCTCAGAATGGAATGTGTGAGAAAATGAATTAACTTTTTTTTCATATTTTATTATTCTGTTATTCTGCTATTCAGGGCGGAGACAAATTAAAAAAAATCTAAAATCGCTAAAATCTGCACACGCGTACTTGAGTTATAAATGGTGTAACTAACGCGATATTGTTATAAATATGGATTATGAATTAAGATTTGAATTACACATATTCAATGGTAATATTTCCTCTGAAAATAACAATAGCCTTATTAGGTACCTGAAATCGTAACAACATTCTCATTTTACTACCGACATGATGTGTATACAAATGCCGAGTCGCATACGAGTGTTGCGCGATTTGTACGAGTATCGAATACAACGTCAGTATTTGTAAAAACCGCCTCCCGCTAATGCAGACGTTTTAAAATCATTTGTCTATGTCAAGAGGGTACGCGAACATGTTACTGTATTTGTAATATTGGACCTGCATATTCGTACTATCTCCAACACTTCACGGCTTCTATTTTTCTCTAGTTCACATTAATACTGAAAGAACAATTCGCACCATGCCTAGCCTACTATGTCTTTGAAGACTTAACCTTGCTCGTATTACTTAGAGTTACAGCATTTTCTCTACCAATTTGAGAGAACACAGGCTAAGTTGCCTTCACAAATATATAATTTTACATTCGATGTGTTCGGGTATCGATATTATTATTATAATACCAGCCATTTTAATGTCCCATTGTTGGGCACGGGCCTTCCCTCTAGGCGAGGGGGATTAGGCCATAGTCCACTACGCTGGCCTCGTTACCGGGACAAGCGTTCTACCAACTTTTGGCTATCACTGCTTACTTGGCTATCACTGCTATCACTTGCTATATTATTATTGTTATTACTAAATTAATATCATTATCTAAAGCGTTATATTAACCGATGTTCAGGTCACCATTTAATTTAAATACATCGTTTTACAACCGTTTTCCTGGAATCCCTTTGCAGTCGTCCTCTGTAGGTGTTCCCGTACGTGCACATTTAACACCTCGTAAAGTCAGGATTGACACTTATTGATACTTTGCAGTTCCTCCTTTATTGGTTGGATCTTTTATCGCACCTATGAATGGATATTAGGTTTTTATAGGTTTAAGGTAGCAAAGGATTGAATTGTCACATTGATTGCTTCGTTCTGTTTGAGGCAATAAAGCGTTTGGTTGAGTAACAATAGAGTAGAGAATAGAAATAAAACGACTCTTACGAATTTTATCGCGTTAATATACTTTTTACCTTCCCGACGTTTCGGCTGATTTACAGCAACCATGGTCACGGGAGGACTGAGGTGGTTGACGTCCTAGTGTCATAGTTTGAACCGGGTTACCCTCATATTTAGTTGTTGCTTGCGGTCCGATCTACGCTGGTTGCTGTAAAGCAGCCGAAACGTCGGGAACGTAAAAACGTATAATAAACGCGATAAAATCCGTAAGATTAGTTTTATTTCAATGTGTAATATTTGCGTTAATATAAGAAATCAATAGAGTAGAGAATGGCTGCAGTGCGGAAAGTATGTATCTTGCCTCGGAAAGGTTAAGCACCTAAACTCCCTTGCATTGAAAATCCTTTATATTTTTTCACAACATAACAAACACAGTACTAAACGTACACCCACATGCATTATCTTCCAATAATTCGATTACATTTTCAATTTTATAAAACCGAGCGTCAAGTATCATGAGTCGCCATAATATTAATCAGTGTAGGGTAACAAGATTTCGAGCACGTAATCGGACGGTCTCGGCGGGGCACGGGACACTTTATTAGATTGTTCCCCCAACCTGCCACCGAAGGATGGACGGTGATGAAAAAATATAATGTTTGTATGAGTTATTTGCTAAACGTCAAAATGATATGAGGAAGAAGTGATTTAGTATAATGTCTTGACTTTACAATGTAATTTGACGACCCAATTGGCACAGGTGGTAGTGACTCTGTTTTCTGTACTGAGAATCCAGTTTGAATCCCGGTAGAGACAAACTTTACACTCGTTTCATAGACGTATAATTACTAATTATATCCCGGCATCGCCCTGAGTGTATCACACGGTACTCATAATACAAGCGTTACTTAGTTTGATATTGAACAGTTGGTGTATTCGTCTGGAGTTATTATAATAGATATATATATTATATTTTTATAGATTTTACATTTCTATTAATTTTATAATGATAATAATACTAATAGATATATCTAAAACCTGTAAACGTATCTTCTTCTTTCTTTACGAAATGAAATGCGATGAAATAAAATGGATATGAATATGGCCTCACCCGCAACTTAGCGGGTATTTTGCCAGTCTCAAGTAATTAATAGCAATATTAAACTCAATAAATACACATATTAAAAATAAAATACATGTGACATGAAGAAATGAAAATGGCGTGCCTGTCAACGTATCACAACATATTTTTTTCAATGTTGCCGTTATTTTAAAAGTCAACCAAAACTGACATCACCGCGGTATGAAACAAACTCTTCACGTCCAATGACGTTTGCAATAGGGTGGCAACAATACCACCGATTTTAACCGGAATCCGACCGTTACACAATAGTGTACACAAAAAGTCGCCCTCACCTTGCCCCGCGCCCCCCAGCTCCCCTGCACCTACAATAAATTACTCTCCCAATGATTTTTAGTCCGCGCGACACATTGGTATGATTTATAACGCGAGCGAACAATGCTAACCGGTTACGGTCATGAAATCCGTGAGCACTGAGGGTGTTACTATGAAAAGCTTGTTGTTTTCAATACACGAATAGTAATTATTGTTTGAACATATGCGCGGCTATATTTTTCTGTCTATTGTTTTGAACGAAATATGATGCCAGACAAAAATATATGTTTCGTAACAAAGTATCATCAATTTATGACACTGTTATAGATTTTTTTATGTTCTATGTTTCGGCCATACTAAAATAAATAAATAAATGATAGCTGAGTTAGACTTATATTACACCAAAATGGCTAAAGAAGAAGATGATAATCAACTGGTTATTATAGTAATTTACTTATCAGGTAACATAATATACCTATATTATCTTACATATCTTACTTATAATCTGTCATTAAAATTGTAGACACTTTTTTGTAGGCATTTTACGAAATCATAAAACCATTTGAGGCGGACTCGCGATTGAAAAACAAGAGCATTTTTTCCTCGACAGATAAGAAATCATCATTACCGTCAAATGGCAGGGGACACAGAAATCCATTCCCATCATTATTCTCGCGACATTGGCTGCTCAGCACGCATCGCCAATAAAAACACGTCGAGACCTCCTGCCGGCATGTTTATTTTGTCACATCGCTCCCTACGCATGCACCCCTTGCTAAGGTATTATAATTAAGCTCATTTGTTATTTTTGCTGCATGGAAAACGCGGTGTAGCGCGCAGGCGCGATAAGTCCGCGTGTATAGGTGCGTCATTAAAGCGAGTTTTTTGATGCGCACGCGACTTCGGCCCGCATTATCTTTTTATCGTTGCACCCCATGCGCAGAGATTAGTGGGTAGTCAGAGGCCGGCAACTGTTTGGTAGTTTTTTTAGTAGGTAGATAAAAATAACACATCAATTAAGACGTAAAATGCGTAAACCTTATCAAGTAGGGTAAACATATTTTTGCATGATTCAACATTTTGATCGATTCACTTTTTAGATACTAACATTGTACTATTCATTGCTTGTGAAAGAATGTGGAATGCAGTTTCACTTTAAGTAAGTACCTACACATTAGATGTAATGAGATTTTTTGTAAACCTTTGCTTTCTAGATTATGGTGCATCATTATTGACGATTATTGGAAATCCATCTCAAATTTAATATCATACAATTTTATAAAACACCTGGTATACGCAAGTGGTAGCACCTCTGGCTTTAGGTGCACAATAGCACGTTGCGCGTGTCGCCCGTGTGTCACCGAACAAATATTGCATTGCCCCCGCCCCGCGCACCGCACCCCCTCGCCCCGCGCGGCGCGTGCCACGTGAGAGTCCATTGTTTCGTCCCCCGTGTCGCTGCTGGCGTGGACACCCTACCCGCTAATCCCACGGAAATTGCAACGTAAGTGCCACAGATTTTTTATTTTCGTTAATTGTATTTAGGATTTCATTTTTGGTCTGACGTTGTGTCATGCTGGTATACTACGTACCTACAGCCTCAGGAAATGAGAAATCTAACCAGACTTCCACAGATGCTTTACCGTTTTACTTCTACTTCCAAAAGCCAGTCAAAAATACCAAACAATAAAATATACATTCGACAAAATGACTCAATTTGAAAACAGCGAATCACCAAGTCACCGTTTGAGTTACAAAAATTCCACCATTATAAATGAAAATAACATTCAATTACGAAACAAAAGGGCTAAGGGTCGGCTATCCTGCCACAATCGGCGCGGACCATGCGGGCCTAGGAAATTATTAATTTGGCCCTATTAACGTTACCTACAGCAATTGGTAAGGGACGAAAAGGTCCCCTACCTTTGAATACCTTTTTAATAAATGAACATGGGCTGCGGTAAGTCGGGTGTCTTTGACAATGAATGATGATTTAGCTTAAAGAGATAACTTTTGGAGAGATACACACACTCACACACAAACAATATTATTATATATATAAAATACTAGCTGCGCCCTGTGGTGTTCCCCGCGATTAAAAAGTATGAAATATTAAATCAAATCTATCCCACGGCAACCAAATGGCACATTTTAGCGGGATAAAAAATAGCCTATGTGCTATTCAAGACTATTATATATTATATCTATCTCTGAGCCAAATTTCATCCAGATCCCTTCTGCCGTTCTGGCATGAAAGAGTAACAAACATCCATCCATCCATGCATCTGTAGCGACCACTTCAACCGCACAACAAGCTACACAGATGGCACCGCAGACGCATTCAGAACAATAGACAATTGACGTCACAATCCTGAATCGCGCTATTAGAGTTCTCGGAGCAAGTAGCATATATACAAGATCCCGACGATAACCGTTGGGGCATAGCGGCCGCCCCGCCAGGCATACCACCCGCCTGGCTGGAAGATCTTCCCTTTACCGCTAAATTGGTGACCCCTGACAATGAACAACATCCTTCTGTGAAGACTCAAGCATCCAAAGTCATCACTACTCCATACCAAGACATCAACATCGACATCCAACAACAAGCAGCCCGTCCCACAGCAAGCCAAGTCGTCACTCAGGACCATCACAGCCGACTCACCGCGCTCCTGGTTCTGCGACGCGCACAGCTCGGTCTCGACTCACTGCAGACCTTCGACCTAGCTTCCTGGCCCTTGCACACAAGACGCTGCCATTCAAAGATATCGACCTCCGGTCTTGGGGGGGAGTACTGTAGCGACCACTTCAACCGCACAACAAGCTACACAGATGGCACCGCAGACGCATTCAGAACAATAGACAATTGACGTCACAATCCTGAATCGCGCTATTAGAGTTCTCGGAGCAAGTAGCATATATACAAGATCCCGACGATAACCGTTGGGGCATAGCGGCCGCCCCGCCAGGCATACCACCCGCCTGGCTGGAAGATCTTCCCTTTACCGCTAAACATCCAAACTTTCACATTCATAATATTAGTGGGATTTATAATATTAGTGTGATTGAGATGACTTCATGTTTTTCACAACGCTCGAGACTTCGTACGCATGTTTGTTTGTTTGTACAAACTAATTATCAGTAAAATCTACCAAATGAATTTTGAAATATTATTTTTTTTACCATCTTTAGGAATCCAAAGACAATCCAAGATATAATTATACATTATAATGTTATTTTAAGCTATTCCCATGCCAAGTTTCGTTATAATTTCTCGTGATGCGGGAATATAAGAAAAAAACAACAAATATGTTGGAATTATGTTGTCTGTATTTAAAACACTGTCCTTTACTATATTTTTTATAGCCTGTTAATTAATTAGTTACGTGAAGATAACAAGAAACTAATCACACCGAGTACAGTACAAGGGTTCAATTGTTACCTTTTGATGTGAGCTAAAAACGTTTAAAACTATCTCGGCGGAGGGTTCTATGCAGTATGCGGGCACTCTGTCGATGTTAAGGGCTTCACACACTAACGGGCAGTGCGACGATCGGATATCGGGTTCATTAGTCGACTCAGACCGCTTTTACCTGGAACCGTGGTCTTAGCTCAAAAAAAATATTTATTTACTTTCGTTAGTTGTCACCAACCGTTTAGAAAATAAGTAAAGATATTATTATCTAAAGCACATTAAGTTATTTTAAAGTTATTGCATTATAAATAATATCTTCTTCTATTTATTGCTATACTTATATTTTTTTTTATCAAATAGAGTCAGACAGTTGCCTGTGGGCATTTTTTTTAATATCGAATCTAGGTTAAATATTTACTCCGAAATTTATAGACGTTTTATAACTTTATCAAACGTTATATAGTGTTGCCGAAAGCAAAACTCTTGATTGCTATATGACGTTTGACTAAGCTATATGCTCCATAGATTTCATAAATAAGTATGACAGTAACAGCGTGTTTTCTCGATGATGAGCTCCTGCTTATCTGCTAATCTCTAATACCTACATAGTGTACCTAAGTAGGTAATGTTATCATGCCATGCTACATAGCTAACTTCACGCACATTAACTTGACATCCAATCTGAAGTACCCTTTCTCTCGGCGCGCTGCGGGTGACACCTTTACAAAGTGCTTTTATTTAATTTCTCACTGCGCGTTTTAAGTTACACATGCCACAAAGGGATTTTAAGGGATAACTAGTTTAGTTTGCGGGGTTGTATCTCCTTTTATAGAGGCGTAGTATACCTATGTCCACTAAGGGCGTAGTATCAGACTTGGACGATTTATTTATAGACATCTAGCTACCTCGGCGAACTTCGTACCGCCTAAAATGAATTATCTTTTTAATATTTTTATTTTTGGGAAATTTTCCAATGTCTTGTTTAAAATTATTCAGGGCGGGGACAGATAAAAAAAAAACAAAGATCATAAAAATCGGCCAACTCGGTCTCGGTAACTAAGACGACTTTGTTTTATATATAGATTGCAATTTAAGTCAAGAGATTTTCTCTTAGGAATCGCTGTGACTGTAAATTCATTTTAATATAAGATTTAACCAAAGGAAAAAAGTCTGGTCTACCACATACTTCCATCCCTTTTTATATTCAGGATCTAAAGTTAGCTCCACAGATAATACAAAGTTTTGACCTTCGAAGACCGTCCATGAAAAAATGTATTGCCTTTGTCTAGGCACCCTCAATTATTCAAAGTAGACTAGAAAGATATTTTTTTTTACCTGCATTATAAACATGAGTATTATTGCGACTAAATTTTATTCCAAACCTTGTCATTGTATTTTACAACGACCTTATGGTGTAGAATGCAGTTTTCGAATGTTTGATCGATCACCCAACAGTCCGAGTATCCTGTCCACTGACAAGGAATGGTGGCAATAAAACTACCGTTGAATTACATCAATTACAGCACCTACACGAGCCCGCAGTCCGTACCTGGCTCGATAACCTAAACTAACTCTCAATTGGACGCGATGTGGGTCATAGCGACAGGGTATGGTATGGAGTTGACAGTAGTACTAAAAGATTTTTCTAAAGAAGAATAGAAGGAATTTTATTTAGGCAGACTGTCCTCAAAAAAAAATATCAATCTATGAAATGAAGGAAAAAAAACGAGAAAGCTACTGTGCGCAGTACAGCTAACGTTGTCCAAAACTAAGCATATTGATGTAGAGATTTTTTTTGTTTATCGTAAAATTATAATGTTGAAAATAAAAAGTCGTACGTAATTTAAATTGCTAAAATAAATTAAAAACAAATATGAGACATTGCTACCTGGCCTCAAATATTTTAAGGTGTGAATAATTTCCTATCTCTCTATTCTCTCTATTCAATATTTTCCTTAAATTTTTCACGCAGTGACGCTATCAATATATTTCAATATAATATAAACTAACAGATCTCATATGCGGATTTGCTTGCATAGACTTTACAGGGATACAATAATACTGATCTTGTAAAAATATACACCACTTTTACGTTATGCCAAACTAATAAAACATCTACATTACTACAAAACACAAGCGATACCTTTTTTCATAAAACATCAATGTCACAACCAAAAAGATCTCGAGCATTGCGTCCCCTCCATACATCTCGTGTGCTCACGTGAATTCTATTAAGTAAATTGTGTTCGTTGAGTCACAGGCCACCTGGCGGGCGATCACCTTAAATGCCACTCAATTGAGCCTCATCTGCCGCGTGCGTACGAGTAATATGAGCTGTTTTATTACAACCATCAATTGAGATGATGTTGACATGCGCGGTAGGTAGCAGGCTTCTGTTTTCATTATTAATAGGTAGGTATATTTTAAACAATGACCTGCTAACTGATTGGTATGCGACCTACGTTGTGCGAAGTGTATTACCATAGAGCATGAGTGACACATCACTCGTGCTTTGGGCTGATTGTGTAAAACATCTTCGTCTAGCCGGGCCATATACCGGTACCATAATATATTTGGCGACGAGGATGGGATATTAGACCCACTTTGAGCTCTCATTATATTGGTTGGGTATACTTTGTCCTTTTTCTATCCTCAAACCCAAGATTGGGACAGTTTTAGGTGTAAAATTAATGAATGGCTTATAGCCAACGACATTGTCGATGCAAAGGACGCTGCGGGCATCAAACGACGGGCGATCTTCTTGACCACAAGAATGTGAAGGCAAACTGCGGCACTTATACTAAAGTAATATATTAAAGCACTTCGATAGAAAAGCAACACGCTGGAGATATAAAAAAAAATAGTTACATAATAAATTGGAGACTAAAAGTAACCGTAGTGAAATGAAAAGCAGCTGAAGCCACGTGATGAGGTTGTAAAGGACAAAGCTTACTATTTGTCAGTGCTCCCGTATGCTTGACCCTGAATGAGCAACGTCACGGATCCACTGTGTAACTTAAAGTTAGATAACGTTGTCGTGGGGCCGTAATCAATTGATCTCATCATTGACTCAATACATGTATAAGATCTCTGTCTACTGTATGGATATCTATCTATACATATAAATAAAATTGGAGTGTCTGTTTGTAATATTAAAATAACCGCTTTTTACTAAATGCATTTGGATGTATACACGGTACCTATACCAAAAATAACCTTTTTTTAATTTTTTGTCTGTCTGTCTGTCTGTCTGTCTGTTTGTTCCGGGTAATCTCTGAAATGGCTGGACCGATATTGACGGGACTTTCACTGGCAGATAGCTGATGTAACAAGGAGTAACTTAGGCTACTTTTATTTTAGAAAAAAAACATAGGATCTCACGAAAAAAAATTAAAACCAATGTTGCAGCGCAGCGCCTGATTAAGTTTGATAGCAACAACCTGCAATGCGTCCCGCGGGCTCAGTATGGGCGAGCAGGCTGTTGTCAACGGTTGTCTCTGTTAAATACCACGCGGACGAAGTCGCGGGCAACAGCTAGTATAGAGTAAATCTATCTACCTACTATTGCAAAAGCATTCTGCGTAACGGTACGACATGCCTCCATATTTTCCTGCGCACACGCAACTGATTGCCGACTGTCTGGCAGTTCATTGGCGTCAATTGACCGGTGTCTGACGATGCGGGTTTCGCGGAACCCTCGTGGCTAAAAGTCCCCGGCAGCGGTGCCCGATGGGCGGGTACCGTACCCAAGATCACTGATAGAGGTTATTTTAATGGATTTGCAAATTGTTTTAATTGCTTTTTATGGTTATTGCGAATAGTTTTTAATTGTTAATGCTAATTGTCTTAATTTGTGACCCCTGTTTGGAGAACCTCAGGCCCAGGGCTTTACAATATATTAGAGAGGAGCCAGTGACTGTGTACCTGCGAGGCTCTAGGTAGAGTTTGAATTAATGCGATTAATTTTGTAAGTTCATACATATATTGATTCTGCGATAGTAAAACCCAGTTCTAAGTGGTACGTAGTAATATTCTCATAGTGCAAACTAGTTACAGATCTATCATATCTCTGTAAAGACAATACCACCACGAAGAGAACGGATTTTGTATTTGAATCACAGGATTGTTAGAATATTCAGACAGCACCCGGCGAGCACGCTACATTGGCGCGATAGACAAGAGCAGCGTAAAAAACTCTCGCCTAGCTTGTAAACATACGCACACTTTTAAAAAAAACATGTGCAGAACTTTTTAGGCTATGGTGTTCAAATAAAAATAATACCAGCCCTTGGAATGTCCAACTGCTGAGCACGGGCCTCCCGTTAATGCGAGGGGGATTAGGCCATAGTCCACACAGGCCTAGTGCAGGTTGGCGGACTTCACACGTCATTCAAGGGGTTTTCTCAGACATGCAGGTTTTTAGTAGGCGAAATGTTTTGTATATGGTAACATTTACCAATAGAAATTCACTTTCACACGATTCAGTTTCACTTTGCAGTAGCAACGTTGGGTGCGTCTGAACTTCTAAACAAGTCTGTGGTATGAATATAACTTGTACGAGTATATGTAGGTACAGAATTAAGCCATTACCGAGCTAGCGTTATTATCAAAGCCGATATCACAGTAACTCTATATCGTTAGCGGAACAAAGCGGAGCCCTCCAGGTGTTCCGGTGGCAACCCTACCGCTCCTGACGAGCGAACCCGGTTGAAATAATATAGGGGTATATTGGGACAATAGTGGATTATTTTTTAAAAATATTTTTATCTTCCACAAAAATAAAATTCCATAGAACATACATTCATAAAAATACTCAACACTGATTTTGAATATAATTGATTGGTGCATTAGTTTATCACTAACAGAATGTGTTTTGTAAGTAACGATAATTATAAACTTATTAGCTGCGCCCGGCGGTGTTACCCGCGATAAAAAGTATGAAAAATTAAAACATCTATCCCACGGGAACCATACATTTGCCGGGATAAAAAGCTAGCTTATGTACTATTCCAGACTATAATCTATCTCTCCAAATTTCATCCAGATCCGTTCAGCCATTCGGGCGTGAAAGAGTAACAAACATCCATCCATCCATCTATCCATCCATCCATCCAAACTTTCACATTTATAATATTAGTATAGATTGAAATCTACATTTTTTAATACACACATAACCAAAACATACATTCCCAAATCAACCGTAAAATCCACAAAATCGTTTAATTACAGGTCCCGAAACGGTAATCCACAAACATAATCCGATGACCCGTACCGCTTACCTACAACTCAAACAACGCTCAAATTTATGAACCGGCCCGGTCTTACAGGCCCCGTGCAAACATTGCAGGGTTCGCTTAAGTAATTAACGTGGCGGAGCTATGTTTTAATAACTTGCCATCGACACAATGTGATGGAGGTAATTTGAGGTTAGACTTCGCCTTGCAGGGGGGATAGCTATACCGTTATTATGTGAGAATATTACCGTTACATATCAGGTTTGTATGAAGCTAAAGAAATTATATCTATTAATATGGGATGTAAGGAGCATAGTAATAAAAAGAGTTAAGTTAAATTATCTTAATCATTAATGTCGTAAGTCATGGGTATTTGAGTGCGCAATGTATCATAAACACTCGATCCCGACAATATTACGCGGTGCGATAATCGACTCGTGCGATTGACGAGCGCGCTCGAGCGTATCAAGTTTTTATTTACATTGCAGTTTTGGGACTAAATTTGAAATGCTGCTTTTTTTAAATTATGATCGCTGAAATAGACTTATATTATGATTTTATGCTAAAATAAATTTAAATATACTGCAATATTTGCGCATATTCGTGTAAAGATTGACGGAAAATTCCAACTATGGGGGTCCAGAATGATGAGCCGAGACCATAGTATCATTTTCGTTACGAGTACACTTACAACCTGTATATCATGTTCCTATTACGATTGTAACTTGTACTATGTGCCAAATAAATAATATGAAAATTGTCTTTACTAATTTCCCCAATACATTTATTAGGCAGTCCACCTTGAGTCGAACATTCGGCGGTGAGTAGCTAATATCTTTATTGTAATCGTATCTCAATCTTTACCTCTAAAACCTCTCTTTTATCTTTTGGGGTCGAGTCACCTTCGTCCGTAGGAGAATTAAATACCCTCGAGATACCCTACACGTGACCCTGGGTGGTGCCAACTAGGTGACAACTCTACTGGTGGTAGGCTTCGGCCGTGGTTAGTCACCACCCACTGAACAAAGCCATGTCGCCAAGCGGCCTAGCCGTGTTCCGGCATGATGTTCGGTGTTGCCATTCATGGATGGCGGGTCAGATCAGCTGCGCTGCATGTGCCTATTGAATGTAGCGTTGCGATCTACTGCCGCCTTCCTACCTAGGCAAGTATGCTCCATCGTAGATCTCATCATCACTTACCATCAGGTGAGATCGAGATCAAATACTTGCCTATAATGAATAAAAAAAAAAACCTAGTAAGGACAACAGTTTATGTCCATAATTAAAAACACATCCAAATAGATACATAGCGACTTACGTCAAGTCACTGAACAACATAAGAGGGGTTACACCAATCTCAATTCATTGTATGACGCGCAAACAAAGTCTGAATACCTCTTAGCCCCTCAGGTAAAACTAATAACTTGCCTTGCACCCCGCACCCCGCGCACCTCGCCCCTACCCTTTGGCATCGCACGTACAAACAGATTGTAACATATCATATTTTGTGTACCTACCCGTGTTCGTGGGATATTGGGATGAAAGCAATCAACTTGTAAGAGGTTTATGTTTATTCATTACCTTAGACAAGAAACAATACCTTCCTACCTACTTGTATCAGTCGAAGTCAAATATCATTTATTTCGTATAGGCATAATGGGGCACTTACAAATTGTCGTTAACATTTTTATTTTCTTAGCTCTACAACCGGTTCGGAACGCGATCTCAACTGAGAAGATCCGGCGAGAAACTCAGCGGACATGTATTTTTTTCTTTTAAATTTTAAACAGCATATACGCTATAATTTAAATCGTTTTCATTTATAAAATAATAATATTATCATTCTAGTCTAGGATCTAAATAGAACCTAATTAAGTAGGAACCAACCTAGGTATTCAATATTACAAAGCCATTCCATATTACAAAGTTACTGCAAAGCGATAGAGCGTAGAGCGAGCAATACCTTAGCTAGGGTCGTAACTAACGCCGTCTGCACCCGGTTTAATATTTGAACTGGCTTATTAATTCAGGTGGGTACCAGTTATTGTCGTTAATACAAATAAATATTCATAATATTCCTACAGAAAACTCCTGTATATCGAGTGCGAGTTCGTAAGCAAACTGTATACTTGAAAGTCTACGTATTTTTGAACTTATCGTGAAGCATTGAAGGTTTTGGACAATGTCCGCCAGAGGCGCTGTTCAATTTGCCTTAAAAAGTGACAAATACACTGCATATACACTGCCCAAACGTTTTGCTTACGACAAATGGTAGTAAAATAATAATAATTAAGTTGTCAATCAAACAATGTAACCAACAAAATAAGCGTAGGTGCATAACATAATAATTTCTGTCATCTTTGCTTTGTGTTCGATAGATTGAGTTGGACCCGCGGAGACTTCGGGGTGGTCCCAAGATACCTACACCGGCGACGCTATTCTATACGAAGTTTTATAATAATGAGCCTTTTAGGTAGACTAGCTTGTTAGATTTATTTTATGTAATATCATAATGATAATTTTTGCCTCTCTTAGTAGGTACCCATACTATTACTCCTGTGTCTGACTGAACCATAATCAAAATATTATGTGTGGTAGTCACTAGTGACTCTATCGACTATGGAGGTTGATGCATGCATCTTCCATAATCGATCAATGATTTTTCTTTTAGTTAATACTTAATCGATTTCTTTTAAATATTCTTATTGCATTGGGGGAGAGTGTACTTATAAGATATAGTGGCCATATTAGGATTAAATTTCTGTCACATGCGAATTATGGGTGCACTGAAGTGTACTCTGCTTACTTCTTCGGGGATTAGGTATAGGCGTAATTGTGTTTATTTATTTATATTCACTTACTGTATGAATATCATAGTTTCCTCGCTTACGCCTTTTGACTGGTCAAATCTATATAATGTTTGTGGACACCCTTGCTACAGATAACGTTAATTCGCAAGGGCCCAACCCTACCGCTGCATTCAATTTACTGACACGAAGCATCCTTGATGGGAAAAATCACGGTGTAATGGAAAACAAAGGCCCAAGTGACCGACCACGTGTAGACACGTAGACATATGTAATTGAATTATTTGTGTACCCTCGCGTAATTAAATAAATAAATATCGCCCGACGAACATACCAACTGTGTGATGCTAGCTGTATTTTATTCAGCTACAACAACACGCAAATGCAAATTACAAACGAAAAAAATCTTCCATGGGCTTATAAGTTTTGACCATTATTAATTCAAACCTATTTTTGGAGGACAAAATTCTCTTACACGAATAAATAATACAGCACAGCATTAAAACACCAAGTAGTTGTTTATTGTAGTACACGCGAATTCGCTCTTACGTAAGGTCGTAATTCGCGTTTACTACACAAATCGGCTTGGTTTGTTGTACGCGACGCTCCGTCTATATTATTTATTCGTCTGACAAAGCTCCCAATATTTTCCTTATACATAATTATACATAAGTTTAAAATTAGTAAGTACGTATAATATGACCATTTTAAAAGTGACATGTGGTATGTTTAGCTACCTTTCTCAA